>OZ024829.1:65600339-65868496 GCA_964016985.1 Anodontia alba
ATACACATGTGTATTTCCCATTTTGATTTCAACATGGACAAGTATATTCTATAACGAGAGATTGGCCTGTAGTTTTTTATTCCCAATAAACACACAACATCGCAACAACATCGTTGTTTCTACGTAGGCGACGTCGAAAGGACGACTGTAGATTTTTCAATAAAACTGTGCTATTTATAGATGTTAACAAATAAATAATTAAAAGCCGAGGTTAACAAAAATGCTTGCTTAGCTTTTCTAAAATTAGTTATGACAGAAGACTGTCTGTGTGTGTATATATAGGATCAATTTACCCGTTTTTAAACCATATTCTTGTTATTAGTTGATATGGCGAATAACGGCAAATGTCTGTCAGTGTATATATAGGATAAATGCCCGTGCTTAAAACATATTCATGTTATTAGCAGATATGGCGAATAAAGGCAAAATCGAAGTAGAGAAAGTTGAAAGACCTGAGCTGGCCAAACATGACAGCAAATGTTTGGACCTGGCGTTTGCCATGGACTGTACCGGTAGCATGGGATCATACATAAATTCCGCCAGGGATAATATTCGTAGAATTGTAGAGGAAATAGTGGCTAGTGAGAAAAGTGATGTTAGACTTGCTTTAGTAGAATATAGGGACCATCCACCACAGGATCGTACCTTTGTGACACGGACACATGATTTCACAGCATCCGCTAAAACCATGAAAGGATGGTTGGACAACTGCTCAGCAGACGGCGGGGGAGACCCGCCCGAGGCAGTGGCCGATGCCTTATATGATGTTTTGAAATTAAGTTGGAGAGACGGTGCCACGAAAATATGTGTTTGTATTTCTGATGCCCCGCCCCACGGGCTGGATAGTAGCGGCGACAGGTTTCCTAAAGGCTGTCCCGCGGGGATCGATCCCATGGTAGTCACTCATCAGCTTGCGGAGAAAGGAATAACAATTTATATGGTTGGCTGTGAACCAAGTATTTGTCCATATAAAGACTTTTTTATGGCACTGGCCTATATCACTGGTGGACAATATGTACCGCTTACAAAAGCTCAGCTACTGACAAAAGTGATAATAGGCGGAGCACAAGAAGAGATTTCTCTGGAACAATTTATGTCGGAAGTGGACGAGGAGGTTCAGGCAGAGGTCGCAGCGGGAAGGGAGATTGACGAAGATATGTTTGCCCACCGTGTACACCAAAAACTTCAGTCGAAGGGAGTGCAAACGAAACAGTTACAGAGAAACTTCGAATGTTTAGAGACAGTTAACTCTGCGCCAATGGCAAAAAAAATATGGAAAATGAAATCCATCTCTGAGGTGAAGAAGAATTGGAAACACTCAAAGAAAACACCATATGACAGGATGAGGAGGTCAAGGTCAAGGTCAGGTGGACCTTCCCCGAGCTCTCCGGTGATGTTCGCTGTGGCTCATGGTGCTGGTGGCTCACCGCCACCGCAGCAAAGTATGACCGCAGCAAGGCATGATGACTGGAACACTGTTGTGGCTGATATAACATATGAACAATCAGCAAGAATGGTACAGAAATCAATGGCTAGGAATTCTGCAAAGAACAAATGTCATCGCTAACTCGACGATGTTGTAACCTCCCTATACACACACACACACACACACACACACACACACACACACACACACACACACATATATATATATATATATATATATATATATATATATATATATATATATAGCGGCATATACCTTCTATAGTAACGAAACCTAGCGGTCATATGACGGTGCATCGACGTTGTGTCAGTGTTGCGTGCTTGCTGGAGAACTGACTGTTATACTGTTATAGCAACATACAGGTGGCTGTTAGAGCGAGGTTATTTACATATAGTTCGGGTTCCAATGTAAAAGATTTGATAACCCTACAATTGGAAAGATATACAATTTATTTTGCTATAGGAAGACAATTTGGATATGTCTGTATATAAAACAACTGTATAGCAGATATGTATACATTGCATTTCGCGAACCTGGCATGTTTCTACGAAGGCCCAGTTTATACTTAACAAATTCCGAATATAAAAAAAATTGCCTATTCTGATTAGCGTCACAGAAAATTTAGAAAATAATGTTCAAAATAGAAACCAGAATGATTATTTTCTCATGTGCATATGTCGCCGTTCCCCAATCATAAAACAAATACAAGAAGATGGTAAAGAAGTCGTGAGCTTTATTGCTGACGTCATGCGATAAAATGTGGACATGGTTCAACACATCTGAAATTATGTAAATAATTTCATATAATATACAAGCATGTACGAATAACGTAGTACAAACTTGTCACTCAAAATGGCAAATGCACTCATATTTCTTTAAATTATCTTTAAATACACTGGACCATTTAAAATAATTTATAGAAATAAACATGTAAACAATACTACGTCAGACTTTGTCTCGCAGTGTCAAAACTCTTAAAAAAAATAAAAAATGTACTTACTAATTTTTACGATCCCATATAGCTACGAAGACCGAAAATACGGTTTAGGAATAGAATAGAATATAAAACAACAATAAGGACTGTATTTTGATTTATTCCATCAAACTAAACCTCGACCTATGACACATATGCAACTATGAAACCAAAACTGACACCGAGACCGTTTTCTGCATTCAAGGGAGCGTACTCTGATTTACTTCCTGAAACCAATTTTAAAAGTTTGCATGCAAACTGTATTTCATATAAACCTTCTATGTCATATTTTTTTTTTTTTTTTTTTTTTTTTTTTCGATGTCATGTGTAAGATGGTGTTCTTATTTCTGATCCAATATGGCCGTTACGATAAACTTGAAAGAGAAGGCTTGTTTTGGAAATTTTACAATTATATCATTTTGAATGACATATTTTAAATTTTACTAGGCACCTTTCTGCAGCTCGTGCTAATGATTTTTATATTCGATTAATTCATAAACAATACAATTTTAGACATATCGTCGGGTATAAGCGAAACGATCGTAACGACCTCCATAAAAATATCGGTAACAACAGTTTCGCTTAAAAGTGACGTTATGATTAAGATTGGTTATTGTCAGTAATGACAGACGAACTATTATGCGTTATGCAAGTCTTTCGAATGCACGATGAGGAAGTTCTCTGCAAACTTTGTCAGGTCCACAATTTTGAGAAAAAAAAATTGTTGACGGACTACACTTGATAAGAATGTAAATAAGTCAAGTAATTCCCGCAAACGAAAATGTTCATCGAAATTCTATGGAGCACAAAGTAAATAAGAGAACCCAGAAACTGATGCAAACAGATCCACATCAAGCCTCCAACACCAATGGGAAAGACAGATAAATACAATAAAGCAGCCACAAAATGAACAGATGGCAAGCAGAGTTGGCAATTCTTTCCCAAAACGGTGGGAATTCTGTTACCCAAATTTAACTCAATATATAATCAACTTACATAATTGTTAAAAGAAAAACATTAGAAAGTGAAACACTACATAACAATTAACAAAAAGTACCACAATGAAAGTACTGCCTTCGAACGGGTCAGTAAAGAATTACTGCGGGGAGTGTGGTGGGGGGTGGGGGTGCGAGGGAGCGTAAGCTAGTTTTACGGGAACCCAACCCTCGCCCTCAGTTTCCATTATGGTAAAAACATATCTGTTCGGTCCGTGTGAAGGTCTTCTAACTCACCCATAAATACAAGCTGTTCAACAGACCTCGACAAGATTTTCAAACATTCAGTATTCATATTTATATAGACGGCATTTGTACATATGAAGATCTCACGAGTTGGGTGTATTTACCTGTCAGTATATACCTGTTTACAGTTGTTATAAGTAATAGGCAAAAATCGAAAACATACAACCATGCAAAATGCAATTAGTTTCGGATTGCTATACAGTGGTTTTATATCATGCAATATCCAGGCTTTATATCTACAAATGAAAACGTGAAACGATAATGCCCCGCCATTATCATGTCGCGAGCAAATAATTAGATTGTGGAATGAGATTTGAAGGTGGTTGTTGTCATAACGTTCTCACTGTATATATTTTGATTTAAAGTTACTTTTGAGCTTGCAAATAAGGTCACACCAACATTATTCATTGGTCGTCGGATTTACCGCACGCTTAAAATCAAAATCGAAAGTAAAAAAAAAAAAAGCGCATGTCTAAACTCGGATTTGAGATTAAAAAGAAAACTGCACTCGCACTATCCACAAAATACACGAGAAAACAATAATGTGCTCACGTACCATTTCCAAATAAATCTTACAGATGCGCGGCCATTTCTGACAATAACAAAGAGAAATAATAATGAGGGATATAAACGCTCGTTTCCCAGGCTTTCTCACTCGTATCTCTCCGTCCAAATCCGTAAAATTGGAGACCGATGATTGCGAGAGGTTTCGTATCTTGATTGTTCGTCCCGAGTAATTTTGTTTCGTTATCAGGTGTTATTATTCAGTCAAAAGGGTACCGTGAACTAATTATTTTTCCCATAGAGCTCCATAGTAATTCCACCCTTTTTGGTGGTTAAGAGTTCATTTCAGGGTACGGCTTGGCTTCCAAATTTTGTTTTACCTCAAAGACCAGGCTTACCACAGCAAAATAAAGAAAGAAAAAACACCACTGTCACCAGCACTTTCTGGGACATTTTGAAGGCCGAATGTAGTAACCCTCAACTGACAGGTATCAAAATTGAATCTTTGGTTTAAGCATATTTTATTTGTATAAATTTAATATAATAATACAAACATTGATTATTTATACAAATGGGATTCAGAAGAAAGACTTGTGTTAATCTGTATCCAAAATTGAAACTTTGCAATTTCATTTCTTCTTTTGGTTCCAGCAAACACACACAGAAATATTTATTTGTTTCTTTGAAACAATCAGGAAATTACACACAACCCTTTTTTTTTTTTTTTTTTTCTTCAAATTAGAATGATGAGTTTTAATTCTTTATTATCAACCAATCACAGGTCGCCTTCCACAAAATAATTACCCCGGGCTTCCCTACACTTTTTTTGCACAAATCAGCAGTCCTGTCACAATTGGTTCCCTGTGCCCAAAAGGCGTGCTGAAACAACTCAGGTTTATATTTTACGTGAAAAATTTGTATCTGAACACAGCAAGAAATTTTAGCATCCTTAACTATCCAGTGCCCAGGGCCCAGTTGTTCAAAACTAACGATGTCGTTAGTTAACGTATCGTTAAAACTTTGATCATTAAATATGGCATATTACGCTAATATTTTTGCTGAAAAAATGTGAGTAGCTTTTGCTACTCACATTTTTTCAGCAAAAAAACAAAAACCTGTGAATTAGATAATTGTACTTACTAGAACAGTTAATATTTTGACCACTAACGAGATCGTTAAGCTAACGACGCTTTGAACAGGGCCCAGAACAGTAAACAAAACAACTGTTTATGATCTTTCGCAGTGATCCAACGCTAATGAAAGAAAGAAAATGTTTATAAAATTGCGAGAAATGATCTGTACCGATTTACCCAAAGATTTTCCTAGTAAAAATACTTAGTACGCGAGAAATATGAAGGCTGAACAGCATCTAATTTCTGTAAAAAGCAACACTTTTAAAAAATGAAAGCATGGCTCAGAGAGGCACATTCTGATCTGGGTCATTGCTGTAAGCATATAAACTAAGGCTTGTTATTACATGGCACTGATCACGTAACAGTCATCAGAGATCTAGGACAGCATTTAAGCTGTGCATAAGCTGATCAGTATCTTTATCTTTTTATATATTACACTGCCGAACATGGCGATGCACGATTTTCTTTTTTAGAGCATCGATTTCCTCTCGATCTAGCGCACTATATGAAATGCGAAAACCAGTCAATCTGTAAATACTTCACGGAAATCCCGCGGAACCTAATGCAGTTTTGCATGTTTTAAGACGAAAACACCGCACAAAATGCTTCTTTTTCGCTGTTTTTGGTTCGCACATCGTGTGAAACCGGCTATTCATCTATCAACAAACAAACGAACCCATGATTGACACCAGATATATGCACATTAAAGCGTAAAACCAGCGCATAGAAGTAACAAGAGGCCTCATTCAGTCATTGTAATCTTGAAGTCGGTTCACTGCGGACCACTCCGTTATTGGTTTAAAGCACCCGTCTCTCCGGCTCTTGGACCCGGATTTCCGTACTACAAGGTGGTTGGGGTATTTCTAAAACGGCCATTCAAAACGGTCCACTACCAAAACGACCGGTTAGCATCCAATGGAGGATATTTAAATAAATTTTGTTAATCAAGCTATCATTAAAATAAACAGTCGACTCTCATTATCTCGAAGTC
This sequence comes from Anodontia alba, assembly GCA_964016985.1. NCBI lineage: Eukaryota > Metazoa > Mollusca > Bivalvia > Lucinida > Lucinidae > Anodontia > Anodontia alba. Next base: position 65,606,629 of record OZ024829.1, read on the forward strand.
CAAGGGACTCTGAAATACTTCGAGAGATCCCTTCCTCGACATATCAGATTTGCATAATGGAGGGAAAAAATCGTACAACCTAAATTTCACAAATGAATATGTAATTAAACTCCAGAAGTTAGAGATACGGATATATTGAAAATAATGTAGAGAAAAGAAGCAATTTCTCCTCTTTTCCACACTATTTTGTCACCTGTTGTTAGGTTTCCATGTTAAACTAGGGACCAGATTTTCACTGCGAGATTAGCGGTTATTCGAGATAAGCGAAGTCGTGATAACGAGAGTCGACTGTAGTTAATCAGTATAAAACATTATGGTCATATATTAATCTTTTATGCTCGGCTGGCAATGGTCCGTTTTGATTAAGTAGGAGTGGACCATCGTGGTACTGGACCATTTTGGCCTCGTCCGTTTCGATTATGGGCTGTTTTGACTGTAAGTCAGCAGCACAAGACTTTCTGGAATATCTTTCAATGCTGGAACTTTCTTCGGATGTAGCAGGTCTTCTTCCCACAAAAGACAATGTCAATATCCTGCATTCGCCGATACCTGGTAGTGTATACATTTTGTAAAGCTTGGAACCAGTCGATCGAGCGCCCGACGAGCACATTGCATTGTTAAACTCGCCTCTGCTCTTTTCACCCCTAGGTCGTTCGCGAAAGTCGAAAAAAAAATGCATGTCAGATATTGATTATGATCCTCAAATCATTTATCACAAGAGCATATTTGGTAATAAACTAAATGACAGCAAAACAATTGACTTTGTGTACCATCTGTCAGTTTGTTAAAACTTGTCATGCTGAATAAATTAAGATGTCGAGCCTATTTCTAATTTTCAGCCAACCAGATTACTTTATCCAAATTGTTGATATAAATTCACATACTGAATGACAAACAGTGCAGAGCCAGATCAGTTGGCTTCTTCACTGATCTGGATCTACATTGTTTGCAAAGGCAGGGCATATCCGAGTTCAGCAGGACAAGGGATAATCTGGTTTGAAAAGAATAAGAAAAAACATCGCTCGCTTCTCTGCACAGTAAAAATAATTTGCGCTCGCTCGCTCTATATTTTGAATACGGAAATCCGAAGACCAATGGATCAATTTGGTGTATCGAAATAAATATTGTTCTTATCTCCACAACAACATACATTGTGGGTAGACATTAGAACTTACTTGTCGAGGCGAATTTAATGAGTAACATAAACTGTACACGGTATGCAACGTGCGAAAAGAATCCTTATGTCATTTGCAAACAGCGAAGATCAGATCAAACTGCGCGCATGCGCAGTCTGATCTAGGCCTTTTCTGTTCGTCAGGAAACACGTTTGCAACAACTTCCGTTGATACAATCAGCGCACAAAGAAGGTCTGTGAATAGCCTTCGCGATTGCCCAGACTGATGAGGGGCCTCGTTGTCGCATTTAGTATAAGGGTCATTTTCTCGTTTTGCATATTAAAGACATGTCCATGGACATATAGGAAAATATGAGCACTGTTTCGTTGGGGAAGGGTCTTTGTCAGGAGCTACAATTCACAAACGTATGTAGGGGAAAAAGCATGTCTCTATAATTGATGCGTAAAAAAATGCCTTTTGCCATACATGTACATACGTGCGACGAACCGATGAGCTTGTGCATCCCCGCAGTCTGATCAGCACATTGTCCGCCAGCTTGTAGAATCGATCGCTACTGTAGAATATTTCAACAAAAGAATAGGTCCCGATTAGGATGTACGAACGCACAGGCTGATCCTGGTATACGCTGTTCGCGTGTGGCATAAGGTTCTTTTCATAATCTATACCTCAGTTATATGCATGCAGTCATTAATGGCCATCCGCATGGGTTTTCGTATTACCTTAAGTATCCGGACAGACAGGCCGGATACAGCAGTGTAAACCCAGATCAGACGCCACTGAAGCTACATTAGCCCTTTGCTGCATTAGTTATTTGCTAGATGAAGTTGGTGAAATACTAGGTGTGTGTATCAGTAACAATGCCCGAAGGGTAGTCTGGTTGGCCTGGTCCGTTTAGGCAATGAGCCGGGCCTCAAATAGGCCGAGCAAAGCGAAAATGTGCATTCGAGTATGCCTGAAATGTACAGCTTCACATCATCCTGCGCACTCGCATGGTCTCATCCGTGCTTTTGCTCTCCATTGATATATGCTGTAGTACATGTATCCAATGACTCTGGCAGCGGACAGTGAAGGTACTGATCAGACTGCGCGGATGCGCAGACTGATCTGGATGTTCGCTGTCCGCATGTGCCCGAAGACACGTTTTCTCGTGGTGCGGTCCAACTATTGTTTCGAAGTAAACGTCACATACACTTTTGTATGACATTGATAAAAAAATTTAATAAAACTGTTTATTCTGCTTTGTTTTCTGTATTTTATCGTCCCGTTAAAATGTTTTTCGATATTTATGAAATCTCTGTCTGTCTGATCGATCGATCTAAAAACTTTTCTCATGCTATCTATCTGTCTATCTATGTGTCTGTCTGTCTATCTAGATAGATAGATAGATAGATAGATAGATAGATAGATAGATACAATGTTAGTTCGAGATGTTTGCTTACTTTAAAAATTCAATAGCTACAATTTTATGTAAGCAAAACTCAAAAGTCGATCAGACTACAGGATGAGTGGACTAGTCGAGGTCTTCACTTTTGTGTACATGTACATACGATATCGTCGACTCGGATGAATTTTGGTTTCTACAGTCTGTATGCAAACTGCTCAAAATTGAGCCGGGGTGCAGCATTTCCTGCAAAACTGCACATGCGCCCAATGAAGACTCAAATAAGCCTGCGCATCCGAGTCTTCGCGGGGCACACTGTGGGGAGCCAATGATCCAAGTCGTCGTCAGGAGGACAGGGAAGACTTTGATAAGCCTGCGCGGATCAAGCTTCTCTGGGCGCACATATAATTTTGTATAAAATGCTGTGCCCAGGCTCATAAAAAAAGTGTCATTTTGGCGTGAGCCAACAGCAAGGACCCACATCCGCACTGTCTGATCAGAGCTTCACTGTTCGCTAACAGAATCATTCATGTCGAAAGAGAATATATTATATAGGAAAACTCTAGTTCAATACCCTTCACATCCATCGACATCATATTACCGCAAGTCACAAAAATCGGACTGAAGCGACCAGTTCTAGCTCTTTCTGTCTTTCGCTGAGTGCCAACCCAAAGAGCAGGTATCGTAGGATGAGGGACTCTTAAGGAAATGACTTATGGTTATATGCAAACATCGACGGTCAAGATCAGTCTGAATATCCAAGTGCAGTCTGATCAGGGCCTTCAGAATCTGTCGACACATTCTACAGTATCTATCCGCGAATCTGTCCGCGAGCAGCGCAGACACATACACGTACCACCCCATCTAAATCCTGGAGTTTCCTTGCTGTATAGCAAACACTCAGGACCCTCCCGCACCAGCATCAACCCCCTCTTCACCTTGACCACCTCCGTACCCCGCCCATAGCACACATAACCACACACAGCGGCAAAATCATCAACCCTGCATGTTAATCTTCACTGTTTGTCACTTTGTATATATATATACTGAAAGGAAAAAGAAACGCAGGGTAAATTTTATTCCTAAATTTCATTCAAGTTTGAAAAAGTTTGTTAAATATTTTACTATGATTACAAAACGGTACATGTATGGAACAAAAGTTCCAAATTTCATTGGTTTGTGATCAACAAGTCTCGAGTTATTGAAGTTCATTGGTAGCTACCCCCCAAATCTTGAAATCAAAATCAAACTGAAAATCAATATCGGATGTGCCCCCCTCTTGCTGCCGTTGCTGCCCTAATTCTCCTTTGGATAGAGTTAACCAAAGCATTGACAGTTCGCATCGGGATGTTATTCCATTCATCGATCAACGCATTCCTTAGTTGTGCGAGAGCTGCGGGGGGATTTCGGCGCTTCCTAACCCTTCTGTCCAGCTCATCCCACATGTGCTCTATTGGGGTCAAATCTGGACTGTACGGTGGCCATGCTAATGGTGCGATGTTATTGTTTGCCAGGAAATCCTGACAAACTCGGGCAACATGTGGTCGGGCATTGTCCTGCTGCAGAATGAGATTACGTTGTTGCACAAGCGGGACTGCAACAGGGTGCAAGATCTCATTCCTATACCTTACTGCGGTCATATTGCCCGCAACAATAATCAACTGTGATTTTATCCCGTGAGCAATGCCTCCCCAGACCATAACGGAGCCACCCCCAAACCGATCCCGTTCGACAACACAGGCGTCGGCAAAGCGTGCTCCGCGACGTCGGTACACACGACGTCGACCATCTGCGCGATAGAGAGTGAACCAAGACTCGTCCGTAAAAAGAACTCGTCTCCACTGCCTCATCGGAAATAGCCTGGGCGCATGCGCCGTCAACCACGCCATACGACGCAACCTACGTGCCTGGGTCAGAGGCAGACCAACGTATGGACGACGAGCTCGAAGACCAATCTCACGCAATCGACTTCCAACAGTCTTCGGAGAAATTTGTCGATTATGCATACCTACTGTATTGAGGGCAGTTTCGGTAGCAGTGAGATGACGATTCCGCAAATGTGCCAGACGGATTGTCCTGTCTTGACGTCGCGACGTCACGCGTGGACGCCCAGACCGCGGTCGGTCTGCTAAATGCCCTGTCTCCCTTAAACGTCTAACAAGACGTTCAATTGTTGAGACGTTAACCCCAAAATGATTGGCAACTTGCTGTTGCCTCTGACCCTGCATCAGCAACGCAATTGCCCTACCCCTCTGAACATCAGTCAATCGTACCATGATTGAAAAAAAGTTCAAAGTAGCGTAAAAATGAAAAGAAAAATCGGTAAAAGAATCGAAGAGCGTTGTGTGTCGTTGAAGTGTACCAAATGGTGTGAGGAAATCTTGTGCTGAAGGTTTAAACATGCTTGTTTTGCACGAAATTTTGGCTTTCCGTATTGTCCGTGCAATGCACTGTGTAGTGCACGGTTGAATGATTTCACACACTAGGTAGATAGCACATCGACCAAAGACTCGTATACCCGCGGTTCACATTCACAGGACAATCTGTAAAAGTGTATGGCTATAGTAAACACCGTAAAAAAAAAATGGTTAAAATAAGAAGGAAAAAACTCTACCCTGCGTTTCTTTTTCCTTTCAGTATATGACTGACACCATCCAAACTTCAATGAAGGTAGAGTCCATTTCTGAAACTTAGAGGTGAAAGGTCTAAATGCTCAAAACGAAATAAATCTGCAAAGTTGGACCTGGAAACACTTGCTGAACTTTGATATATGTACATGTACCTGATTTATGATTGGTTAGCTATCACCAGATTCTGCTTTCTTAGAGGTTTTGACTACAGCAGTATTATATCTCAGTGTAATCTTACGTGAAATATATTTAGTAGCAGAGGCAAATCAGATTTTTTTTATTGATTTATTTATTTTATTATTTTTTATTTCTATTTTTGCTTCTTTTATTTCATTTTTTTTTCTAAATCTGGTAGAACCACCCTGTCAGATGGTTCCCAGTCGGATAGATGTTTGAAGAGAAATTTCTCTACTAAACACGGTCCGTTGGCTTGATGGTAACGGTTTAACACCATTATCTTTAAAATAAACGTACTTATCATATATTTACTAGAAAATATGTTCATTTTGCATATGTGATATGAACATGGCTTTCAAGCACATATCACTCTTGTGGAGCGCAAAAGGTGTGATAATGGGGCACGTGAGTGATACGGCTTTTTTGCTCGGGCAAAAGACCCATATCACCAGGTCACGTGCGTGGTATGGCTTTTTTGCTCGGGCAAAAGACCCATATCACCAGGTCGGGTGCGTGGTATGGCTTTTTTGCTCGGGCAAAAGACCCATATCACCAGGTCACGTGGGTGATATGGCTTTTTTGCTCAGGCAAAAAAAAAACAAAAAACATATCACCACATTCGGAGCACTCGGCGGTCGTGCCTTTGACTCCATATACGATATGAAATAGGCAAACTTGTCAGAAAAAAAATGTATGATAAATAGATTATGATATGACACGTGTCATATCATACCCTATCTCAACCCTCGACCTATATCATTCCTCGAGCCTTCGGCCCTCGGGCTGATATGTGTGTCTCGGATGATATGGGGTATGATATGAAAATTGCCATATAATAATTTCTATTTATCTAAGGAAAAGACAGAAGAATTGAAAAGCAAGGAATTTTATGGAACTTTTCAGAAATACATATACCGCACATTTGATTACATGTACACAGCCGAGGCTGGCAACCGGAACAAGGATTACTTTTATACCGCAATCCAACTTACTCGCCTACTGCTAACTAGGTGATGATACTACCATTTATTATCTCGTCTTACTCCCCAGGTTCACCTAAGTTTATAGGTTATTGTTTGAAAAAAGACATTAAACATAATTTTCTTTGCCACTTCAATAAAATGGAAATAAACAAGAGACCAAAGTTTGACGCTTTGTTACGTTTTAGGCACCAAGTTACTTGATAAACATGTGCAGAAAACTGATGAACTGGGGCAAAGCAAAAAAACTAGTTTTAAATATATTTACTGCCCGAAATGTGTTTCTCTTGCACGCACATTTTCCCGCCAAGTATTTCAACCGCAGGTAGCCTTACTCAGCCACATTCAATAAGTTTGTGTATTCTCTTAAGTTTACGAAAGGACTTATTTCTTGGTTATCCTGGTCATACATATAGAAACCCAGCAGGCACACAACGTTGAAACATCATCGTTTCAACGTTGATTCAGCGTCGAAGTACGTTAAATCAACGTTGTAGACATCGCTGAAACAACGTCGTTTCAACATTGATTCAACGTCGATGTCATTGAAACAACGCCGTTTCAACGTTAATGCAACGTCGAGATTGATTCAACGTCGTTGATTCAACGTGTTGTGCATATTTCTGGGGAGCTTTTTAAGGTGTACTAACACTGTTTTTCGTATAAAATCGATTACATTTTGTTTAGTACCTGTTCATGTACCTGTCTGCTATTTATAGAAATTACTAACATCTGACTTTGGCAAATGATCCGTTTACTAAACTCTTTCTAAAAAGTAGACGGGAGAGAAATAGTCAGTACAAGTATTTATAAATTAATATGTATATGTTAACAGGGTTATAAAATATTTTCATAGAGTGATGGGAGCGCATTCTTCAAAAAACAGAAAAAATAAGGCGAAAGGCAACAGAGAAGTTAAGAAAGTTGAACGACCTCGGGTGGCTAAACATGACAGTGCCTGTTTGGACCTGGCCTTTGCCTTGGACTGCACCAGTAGCATGGACTCCTACATACATTCGGCCAAGGATAATATTCGTAGAATTGTTGAGGAAATAGTGGCTAGTGAAAAAAGTGATGTTAGACTTGCTTTGGTAGAATACAGAGATCATCCACCTGAAGACAGCTCTTTTGTTACAAGAACACACGACTTCACCTCGTCGGTTAAAACTATGAAAGGCTGGATGGATCAGTGCTCGGCTGAAGGGGGTGGTGATTGTCCCGAGGCCGTAGCCGATGCCTTACATGATGTTCTGAAATTAAATTGGAGAGAAGAGGCAACAAAAATATGTGTTTGTATTTCTGATGCCCCGCCCCATGGGCTGGATAATTCATTTGTAATTGACGGTTTTCCAACAGGCTGCCCTGCGGGGATCGATCCCATGACAGTCACTCATCAGCTTGCGGAGAAAGGAATAACAATTTATATGGTTGGCTGTGAACCAAGTATTTGTCCATATAAAGACTTTTTCATGGCAGTGGCCTATATCACTGGTGGACAATATGTACCTCTTACAAAAGCTCAATTACTGACAAAAGTGATAATAGGCGGGGCACAAGAAGAGATTTCTCTGGAACAGCTTATGTCTGAAGTAGAGGAGGCGGTCCAGGCTGAGGTAGCAGCCGGAAGGAAGATCGACGAAGACAGGTTTGCTCGCCGCGTTCACAATAAACTGCAATCGAAGGGTGTGAAAACGAAACAACTGCAAAGAAACTTTGAGTCTTTAGAGACTGTTAACGCTTCTTCCATGGCTAAAAAAAATATCTAATATGAAATCTATGTCCGAGGTGAGACTGAACTTCAAACCCTCAAAGCCTTGTCCAAGGACATCGCCGTATGACCGAATGTCTTTAGGAGGCCCTCCCCCGCCTCCTCCGTTAATGTCTTCTATTGATTACAGTGGAGGTAGACCACCGCCCCCACCACCACCCGGTGGAAGTGGACCACCGCCCCCACCACCACCCGGTGGAAGTGGACCACCGCCCCCACCGCCACCCAGTGGAGGTAGACCAGTGCCACCACCGCCAAGTATCTTTTCACCAATATCTGATGATTATAACACTGTTGTGAATGACATTACATATGAACAATCCGCTAGACTGGTACAGAAAGCAATTGCAAGGAACTGCGCGGAGAAAAAAAGAAAGTAATCATTTGGATTAAAGTGTCACTCTAACAGCCACCCTTCAGAAGGCACAAAACTACCAGCATGCACATGACGTGTATACAATGTCACATTCAATGGTCAAGGTATCGTAAGAAAGAATATCGGATAAACAAAAGGAAGAGTTTAGTATACATAAGTAGGAATTAGGAGACGAGTTCTCAGGTCCACAATTAAACAAAATAGTATGTATCTGCATAATAAAAACAAACAAAAATAATAAAACATTCTACAAAGTTCTAGATAAAAGGGTATCCAGATAAATATTTTACTTAATATATTTTCAAGAAAACACTTTTTGTGGGCACTCATCATGTAGAAGCGCCACCTCAAGTCACTTCTAGTGGATACCACAATTTATGTTTTTGTACCGAAATGAGAGAAAAATATGAATAATTATAGTAGAGAAATGTGGCACTGAATGAAAGTTGGTAAACATACTCTGAGAGGTGAATATTATACACGTTTACATTTTGCCAATCAACTCATTTCGTACTGAGCTTAAACATTGCAGTAACCCTTTCAGCCCTGAGTTTCTGAAGTGGACTATTCCGTCTTCGAATATGGACATGTCCATTGATGCAAATAGGGATTTCAGTCTAACACAGAATTTTAAACAGTGAAGATCCAGGTGAGCTGTCTCATCTGGATCTACAGTGTTTACACAGGTATCTGTTTGGTCTGTCAGGCGGCTGAAAGTGTATCTTCTGCTGGGACTTGGGCAAGACGGCACAAATTTTGACACAGGATACAGCTGAAATGACAACAAGAAGGCGAGAGTACGTTTAGGTCTTCATTTCTCGACTGTCGCTCAATAAAGACATGCAACTTGACTCTCGCCTTCTTGTTGTCATTTCAGCTGTAGCCTGCGTCGTAATTTGTGCCGTCTTTCCAGCGGTTACAAGACTCGTGAAGTAACCCCAAAGTCGCAGCAGAACAAATGAAAATGGAATGAAAAATAGACAAACACAGCACTTTGACAAAAATACCCTATTTTTGCACTTCAGCAGATACATGTAGACGACTTTTACACGTACTTCAAACGTAATTTTCACTGTACATATATAGGAATAAACACAGTGACAGACTTGAATTAACCAAGCTATTCGATCATTGCCAAAACTATGAAGATGAACTAGTAATTATGATTGTCATTTATTTTGCAGTAAAAAAGAACTGTGTATTTTAATCCTTTAAGCGCTGAGCAAAGTAGCAGACGACTATCTAAAATTGATAATGGTAGTTTTCAAAGAAAATAAGACAGACATTTCATGTGAATCGTCTGCTAGACAGACGATTCACTTGAAATGTCAAGCCATATTTTCTCTGACAAAAATTCCAATGTGTCATCTGCTGTGATGTGATTAGGGCTTTAAGGGTAAATAATTTACCTTAGAAGGGTGTGCTGACACACTGTAATCAAGGATTTATAATATATATTTATAAGATGTTGACTTTATATGTGTACGCTTCACCAGTCGTCAGTCCAATGCCTAGCGTGTTCAGCCTATGGTACCCGAAAAGCTACTGAATGTAAAATAAGCAAGTATTAGCTTTCAAAAAACTTGGTCAACGCTTAGCACACAATAAATGTTGCATTGGCCTATACTTAAAAGGTCAATGTAACTTATACTTCATGGTCCAGTCACTGGTCATTGTATTTTGGAGACTACTTGATGAATCAACATGAAACTTGACATTTAACCGTCAATCATCAATCAGATTTAACATTTATTGTGTGCTTAGCGTAGACCAAGCTTTTTGTGAAAGCTAATGCTTGGTTATAATAACGTGGACCAGTCAAGTTCAATACTATTTTCCACGGACTGCTACACGTTGTTTCATTTTTTTTTTTTTTTTTTCACTTTCGTTAAAAAGTGCTACCAGAGCAATGGCAACTTCTAAGATTATCCACACCCATGGACTTACAGAATAATCCTGGTTCACGATCCGTTGATTTGGACCGAAGACTTTACCTGAACCTACGGTATACATGTATGTACAGTCGAGTCTCGTTATCTCGAATTCCAAGGGACTCTCTGAAATACTTCGAGATGCCCGTACTCGACATATCAGATTTGCAGAATTGAGGAAAACATGATTCGATTAACCACATTTAACAAATATATATGTAATTGGACTCTTGAAGTTAGAGATATATTGAAAATGTGGAAAAGAGGAGAAATTGCTCCTTAGGTTTTTTCCACAATATTTTTTACCTGTTGTTAGATTTTCATGTTTAGGCAGGGACCAGATTTTCTTTTCGAGATAAGCGGTTATTCGAGGTAAGCGAGGTCGAGATAACGAGAGTCAACAGTATGTATACTCAAACGAGAAAGACAGTGTGCATTCTTTATTTGTTGATTTTCTGAAAATCCAAGGATGGAATATTATGTGTGATATTATTTTAGCTTATTTAATTACCTTTCAAACCAATATGCTTTTGTTATTCTTTTGAATTTCTTTTAGACTTACGGTGCGTCAATATGCAGCAGGGGCTCAAAATAAAAAAAAAAAATGAACAAATAGCCAACAATAGCAGAGTGGGGTCAAAGCATGGCATTAACATTTGACACGATCTACGCAACTCCGAATAATAGTACTGCATACTGCATGTATCACATAGGCAGCTATTAGGGCAAAGTATATAAAAGTATTATACCGCAAAGAAAAGTATGTTAAAATTCATAGAATTATTTCAATCATTCAAGAATAATATACTAAATTTCTGCAAATATCTTACAAGAGCTTTTACTTTGAGAAACTCCTTACAACTCAGTTAGCTTCACTTTCGTTTCATCCTCTGATGTCTTTTCCTAAATTCTGTTATTGGACCATATGAAATTGTGTATTAATAAAAATATAAGTTCATACATGCGCATGTCTTTTGTAAAAGATATATATATATATATATATATATATATATATATATATATATATATATATATATATATATATATATATATATATATATATATATATATATGGGGAGAAATATGAAATACCACTGGGCTGAGTGAGGCTCGAACCCACGCCGGCTACGACGGCAGCGCCTAGCCCTTCAGAGCCAGGAGACATAACCACTGCACCACTACGCTTGTTAAAAAACAAGTTTCATAGAAACGGTCGTAGCCGGCGTGGGTTCGAGCCTCACTCAGCCCAGTGGTATTCATATTTCTCCCCATACACTTTTTTCTGAAGTACTTGCATCAGTATTGATCCTGGACCGGAATTCTTTGTTGAAGTTTGTTTAAATCTTAAATTATATATATATATATATATATATATATATATATATATATATATATATATATATATATATATATATATATATATATATTGATGAGAAACTATGTACAGTTTAAATCAATAAAGTTCTGTTCTGTTCTATTCATCCAACGGTGGGTAAATGCCAAGCGGCAACGTATTTCAGAAGTGATTAGACAAAATGACGCTCATACCAGATACTAAAATCACTATTTACATCATTTTGCAGCAAATTACAGTGAACCCAAGCAAGGAAACAATCCTTTAGCAATTTGTGTATTTTTAGTTTGACTCCTGCTACACATTGACGCACCGTAAGTTTTAAAGAAATTCTAAACAATAACCTTAGAAGGACAATTGAATAAACAATTTTCAGAAAATCAGCAAGTAAAGAGTGCGCAGCAAATCATCAGGCCTACAATGACGTCATCAAAAGAAAAAAAAAGTTCTTCGTTTTAAATATTAAATCATTGGTTATATCAATAATAAAATGACCCTAAACTATTACGTCAACTTAAACCCTTCTTTTCTTTCTTTCTTTCTTTCTTTCTTTATTTCTTTATTCATTTATTTATTTCTTGTTTTTTTTTCTTCTTTTGTTCAGTGTGCATGTATTATATTGTTTAAAACACATTACGTTCCTACGCCTGTTATGTGAAATGTATACTTCTTAGCCATATAGCTATATAAGCCACTTTTGCTCACTTTTTCTCATTTCTTTGCAAAAACATGTTGAGGGTACTCAACAGAAGCAGAGATACTTCTGTTCAGTACCCACACATGATTTGTGGAGTTGGTAAAAATACCTATTGTTTAAAATATAGCTCATCTAAAACAAAAATTACTCATTGCCACAACCAAAATGCAATTTATTCAAAGGTAGTTTTATTATACTCAGGCGATTTGGTTTGGAACAGCATCCTTATTAACATAAAAAAAATTCAAAGTCACTGGACATTTTTTATAAAGAAGGTGTACTGATTGGATAAAGGTCAATAATCATTTTATTACCTATACAATACTTAGGCTCCCGCCGTAAATAATTCAGTAGTTCGAATACGTATATTGTATTTGCTTTTTATAATGAATCTCTCTATCTCTCTCTCTCTCTCTCTCTCTCTCTCTCTCTCTCTCTTGCTTGTTGTCATGTTGTATGTATATTTACATGCTATCCTTAATCAGTCATAGTTACTACATGTACACATAAAACAATATGCCCTGGCATGGTTTTCATATTGGAGTAGTGACACGAGATAAAGATACTTTTTGTCCTCTGTGGGAACGTTCTCAAATACGCATGCCTATTTATCTAATGGAGCGAGATGTTTGATTACCTTCGTTGTCTGATCAATTTGCTTCATGTCTGCGAGCAGAGAATGCTCTGCGCGGATGCGCAGTTGCGATTCAAGCAGTCGCGCCTGGGCCTTTAATTGCTGGTCGCATATGGGATAAGTACCATTATCTCGTGTACCGCTCCATTTTAATCATTGTTTTAAATATAACGCGTTGTATGTATTTGTATGTATGTTGTTTTGTTGAGGGCCCCAAGGAAGATTGGTAAAACCAATTGGACTACCCTCGTAAAATAAAGAATTTACTCACTTACTTAGAGTTGTCTCTATGCTGCATACATTTGGGTCGTAACGTCAGAAAACGTACCTTCCTTCGGACCTGTGTACCCTGCACAGAATCAGATCAGCCTGTGCATACGTAGGTATGCTGGGTGAGTTGAGTCTTTGTTGGGCACACATGTCATAGAATATTTACTCACGATACGACTCCCTTTATATAGGCGTTTTAACATAATGCTTTTTAACGCTTACTGCACTCAATGGGTAAAAATTTCAGCAGACGACATTTTGAAATATTTTTTTTTTCTTTTTCCCAGGAAACAAGATTTTATATTTCATGCAAATTGGAGACAATTTGCATGAAATGTCAAATCCTGTTTTCTGGAAAAATATCATGATTAATTTAATTTGTCGTCTGTTGAATATGCACAGACAGTGGTAAAGATTAAAATAAAATGTTCACTTCAGTAGCTGTGTTTCTGATTTAGCTGATCGGTCATATACAGACGTGTTGTACTCTACAGTAGTGGGGTTGGCATATTTTATACTGGAAGAAGTTTGAACGGTGTACTGCAACCTGTAAACGATGGGATTTTCCGGTTGCTATTTATAGAGGTGACAAACAGCCACGTCATAATGAATGAGGCGCGCGTTTACTAATATTTTCTAAAAATAGATGTGACAGCAGGTACTATAGTGGGTATATAAAAACTGTTCCTATCATCCGGTTTTTTACATGTATTCGTTAAAGTACAATGATGGGAGCATATTCTTCAAGTAATAGTGGCAATATGGCAAATGGGAACGGTAAAATAGAAGTTGAGAAAGTTAAAAGACCTGAGCTGGCCAAACATGACAGCAAATGTTTGGACCTGGCATTTGCTATGGATTGTACCAGTAGCATGGGATCATACATACATTCGGCCAAGGATAATATTCGTAGAATTGTCGAGGAAATAGTGGCTTGTGAAAAAAGTGATGTTAGACTTGCTTTGGTAGAATACAGAGATCATCCACCTGAAGACAGCTCTTTTGTTACGAGAACACATGATTTCACCAAGTCGGCTAAAACCATGAAAGGTTGGTTGGACAGGTGCTCGGCTGAAGGGGGTGGTGATTGTCCCGAGGCCGTAGCCGATGCCTTACACGATGTTCTGAAATTAAGCTGGAGAGAAGGTGCAACAAAAATATGTGTTTGTATTTCTGATGCCCCGCCCCACGGGCTGGATAGTAGCGGTGACGGTTTTCCTAATGGCTGTCCCGCGGGGATCGATCCCATGGCAGTCACACATCAGCTTGCGGAGAAAGGAATAACAATTTATATGGTAGGCTGTGAACCAAGTATTTGTCCATATAAAGACTTTTTCATGGCAGTAGCTTATATTACTGGTGGACAATATGTACCTCTTACAAAAGCTCAATTACTGACAAAAGTGATAATAGGCGGGGCACAAGAAGAGATTTCTCTGGAACAGTTAATGTCAGAAGTAGACGAGGAGGTCCAAGTTGAAGTAGCGGCTGGAAGGGAGATTGACGAAGACTTATTTGCTCAACGTGTTCACACGAAACTACAGTCGAAAGGTGTAAAAACAAAACAGCTGCAGAGAAATTTTGAATCTTTAGAGACAGTCAGTGCTGCACCCATGGCAAAGAAAATATCTAATATGAAATCCATGTCCGAGGTGAAGAAGAACTTTAAGCCCTCAAAGGGATCTGACGATATGCTAGTCTGCGACGAAATGAATGCACTGTCTTTTCCAATGGCAGCGTCATATGAGCGACTGTCTTTAGGAGGGCCTCCACCAGCCCCTTCTATGAAATACGGTGGTGGTGGACCACCGCCAACAAGTATGGGTGGACCGAGACTTGATGATTATAACACTGTTGTGAATGACATTACATATGAACAATCAGCTAGACTGGTACAGAAATCAATGGCTAGGAATTTTGCAAAGAAGAAAGCAAGTGACTAATTTATTCAGTCCCCTAAAACAATTGTTATTTGAATATAACTCTTCGAGGCGATTCTACGCGTTAGATTCTAAAAGGAATAGCCCATGAGTGCAATGGACACAACACAAAACTTAAAATAGCTGAAATGTCGAACTAACCAGTTTCGGCCAGTCACGCTTCATCAGTGACCTCATGTGCATTTTCAAAAAAGATAAATTCTAATAGTAACTTATTTACAGTGAAACTGTATCAGAGCCACCTCTGGGACAGACTTTAAATAGTGAGAGTTGATGTGGAGAGGAAGTTGTCTTATAAAGGTACATGTCATGTAATTTTGCAAGCAAAATTACATGACATGTACCTTTATAAGAGAGCCACCCTTCCACATCAACCACTAAAGTCAGTCTCAAAGGTGGTTTTCTTACACAGATTTCACTGTACTTTCGTGCTATTAAGTACCAGCTATTTGGTCAAATAGATCTGGAGTTATGGTTCTATTCGCAAGGCGGAAAAGGGCCCTTATGTCGTAGGCGGGAAAATAAGGCTCAGATAAGCCTGCACACTCGTGCAGACTGGCCAGGGCCTTCATTTTCCTTTCAGAACCAAAGAGTATTGTAATATATCTCTACGAACAGAGAAGGCCCGGCTCAGTACCCGCGAATCATTCAGGTAACCTTTTACCTTTTCAGCAGACAGCAAATTGATGAGTTTTGTTGCCAGAAAATAGGCTTTGATATTTCATGCAAAATGTCTGCTAAGGAGACAATTTACATGAAATGTCAAAGCCTACTGAGCGTTAATTTTGGCATTTTCTGTTTGTAGCAGGCATAAGGGGCCTTTACCAACTGTGTGTTTTAGTTCAAAAGAGGCGCGCCGTGGGAAAATATCCTGACCAGCTTCTGCAGCTGCGCTCTCTATTCGGGCTATTCTGGGTCTATTTCTTTTTGGGGTGCGAGGAATTACACTTTTCGTCCTAAGTATTCGGACACCTTAATTCCTAACCGCAGTACTAACATTGGAGCCACAACGTCAGAAAACGTACCTTCGGACATGTGCGTCCAGCAAAGATTCAGATCAGCCTGCGTACTCACTGGGAGCATTTCGGAAAGCCAAGGAATCAAATTTTCTTCATGCAGACACCGAAAACTCCGATCAGACTGCACGGATGTACAGAATGATTTGAGTGTTCGTTGGGCGCACATCTGAGAATGTACGTTTTCTCATGTTACGCTTCATTTGAACAGGCCCGTTTCACTATATGGTGATATATATCTGTAAGTGGTGGTTGAATGGCAAACAGTGTAGACCCTGATCAGACGACGCGTTCTGCGGCGTCTGATCTGGGTCTACACTGTTTGTTTAGGTCTGTCTGTCCCAATACTTAGGGTAATAACAGTAAGAATTTTATAATTATTTTGTATTGTTCGCTTATGGGTGAAAGAACCCCACGCCGGGGCTCAGCCTCGCATAATAAATGTGCCATGTATTTTCGAAAGATATTGAAAAATGAATCGGACAATCAAACAGTCTTCGCTTTTTTTTCGACAACAATCTATGCCCCCCATCCCTGTTTTATGCACCGTATTTACTCTTAATATTTGAACACTTTTTAAATCTTAAACGTGCTTAATCTATCTGAACAAGCCTACTGTCCTTTCGACATCAGTCAGAAAAATGTTGTTGTTGTTGTTTTTTTTTTTTTTTTTTTTTTTGCTGTTGTTGTTTTTCTTTTTCTTTTTTTGTTTTTTTTTTAAGTTTTATTTTTAATGAAAATATTTTGTTCTGTTTGACCATATCTTATCAGAAACTATTTGTCTTTTTCTGTTTCTGTGTTTTGTACTCTAAAATTAAACTTACAGCCGAAAATTGGGGTGACCTATGCAATTTCTGTAGTGAAGTGAGTTTTTGGAATTTTTGTCTAAGAAACTATTTTTAATCTTCTTTGCTGAATTTGAATTATTCATGTTTCACAAAAATATTGTGAAAATTTCAGGGAAAAAAAAATGAACAAGTGGAACTTGTTGAAAATCTGCATCCAAATTACCTACCCTACAGATTGTTGCATAATTTGCATTCATTTTTACTATGGGAAAACGTGAAAATATTTGAATTTTAAACACTACTGACAAGAATAAAACTGTTTGTGCATAGGTAGTTACGACAAATTGTTTTTGCATTAAACCATGGCAAAAGTTTTGAAATTTACTTCTTCTGTGTAAAGCGCCAAGCAAACAAAAAAAAAAAAAAAACCCGACTTCTGAAAGATGTCGAAATCACAGTAGTTGGCGATGTGCAGATTTGTAACGCTACCAGGCACCGAGACACATTGAGGCAGCAGCGAATGCGTTATGTACGGAAATATGTACGGCCTTGCATTCATGACTACACACTGTCTGGCCACTTAATCCTGGAAACATCGACTGTGAGTTAGGTGTCCTAATGATCTGAAGATTTTCTCGACCTGAGCGAGATTCGAACTCACAACCTTCCGCTTGCAAGTCGAAGGCTTTGATAATAAGCCAACCAGCCCAGGAATAAGCCCAGTTGATTTAATACTAATATAAATAACAAATAATTTTATAAATACACCAAAACTAGCTATCTAAGGGAGACAACCTAAGTCCACCAATTCACATTTGCAATAACAGTTACGTTGCTTACTTCATGCGGCAATCCAGAGAAAACCATAAACCACGTGAATCGTCTGCAAGGCAGACATGCAGAAAACGCCAAGCTCCATTTTCCTTGTAAAGCAACAACAACAACAACAACAACACAAATAACTTAGAACTTCGTCTGTTACAATTCAGAATGGCGCTCTTAGGGCTAAAGTTTACCTGACAGTTTAAACTTAACCACTCTCCAGCAGACGACAAATTGACGATATTTATTTTCTTATTGTTCCCAGAAAATAAGCTTTAACATTTCATGCAACTGTCTCCATAGGAGATACTTTGCATGAAATGTCGATGCCTATTTTCTGGGAAAAATAAGAAAACTTTTGCTGAAATGTTTTCCCGGCATGGAGTGCGTTAACAACAATAGAATTTTAATGTCATTAACCCTGATATCCCTGCAGACCGAAAGAGATAATTTGCAAACAGTGTAGATCCTGATGAGACAGCTCATATAAGCCGTCTCATTAGGTTCTACACGGTTTGCCATACTGTTTTGATTTTTGCAAATAGGACTTCTTGAAATTCAAAACTGGAGGAGTCTAGTTAAGAAACTCAGGGTTAATAAAACTCAAGAGAGCACACATTATATTGATGTGTCTAAAATGTAGAGACAGGATAACAAACAGTTCACACCCTAATTAAATAAAGCAGTTTGATCATATCTGCACTGTTTCCTCTAATCTACATCTATTTGTCCAAATATAAGTATGAATACGGTATATTTTGTTTGTTCTTTTAACGTCACTTCAACAATATTTCATTTATTTCTAACCGAGCATGAGAAGATTGCTCTGTGGCAGGGAACAACATATGGACTGTGCCATGCGAAAACGTGTCTTCGGGTATATGCGGACAACAATGGCCCAGTTCAGGCCGCATCAGCGCAGTCTGATCAGGACCATCATTGTCCGCTATCTACAGAATATGAAAGGAAAACAAGTGCCCGAATGATGCTTTGCGCATGCGCAGAATTATCTATGCGCATTTTGCGCATGTTCTAAGGAACTTTTCGTTTGACTCGGCTCATATAATCACCTGCGATTCGAGCCTTCGACCTCTACTAAACTAAAACAAAAAGTCTCTGCTACGCGCTTTGATGATTGAAAAGAACAGTTTCTGTGATATACTTGTAAATTTTACACGAATATGAAGCACCATGAGGGGATCTGCAGAAAACAAGAACTAAGTTTTGTTTACTTACTTTTTGAGTTATTGCCCTTTGAACATTTAAAATAAATAGTCATCTCAGCCATATATTCATGCCAACCTTATTTGACTGATACACCTTTCCTTGATTTCATCTTTGATAGAGTTATGGCACTTGCTTGATGTTAAGTGCAGTGGCGGGGTGGAGCAGAGATTACAGCACTTTTATGTTTTATATTACCAGCGGGCCGCTTTGAAAAACTACTGGTGGGCCAATGACAAATCCTGCTAGAGGGCTCCTGTTGAATTATAGAGGCCCGCTAGTGTCCCATTGTTTCAATGCTGGCTGGATAGATATAAAACAAAAACGACTGGAGCCAGTCTATTACTCTACACACAATGTAGTTTCTATAGTATCCAGATTTGCAGTTAGAAAGCTCTCTTGTGTCCCCTTGTGTCACCTACGAACATGGAACAGATAGATCAACGCCACATATTTTGGTGCTGGTCTCTGGTGTTAGCTGTCTAGTTTATACAAAGCCCAAGTACTACGACTGCTAACAACGGTCAGACCAGGCTGCGTGACTTTCAGTTGGTGGTCGAACTCTGACTTGGTATAAGATACGTTTTACCATAATAATACCCGCATATGATGATAGCGGTTTGTTCGGACATGCGGCAAAAGCTCTCTCTCTCTCTCTCTCTCTCACACACACACACACACACACACACACACACATACACACACACACACATATATATATATATATATATATATATATTACACACTCACACACACACACACACACACACACACACACACACACACACACACACACACGCATATATATATATATACATATATATATATATATATATATATATATATATATATATATATATATATATATATATATATATATATATATATATATATATATATATATATATGTTCGGATTGACAGGCGAGTGAAAAAACTGAGACCCAGATCAGACTCTATTAATAATCATAATAATTGTACGCGGGTACTACTGTTATTAAATTATTACAAACACGGACAAAAGTGAATTGTTTATCGATTTCAAGTCTCCCGTAACTTTTTACGGTTGGTCACCCGTAACTTTTTACGGGACCCGTAAGTATTTACGGTGTAGAAGCTCCAGTGCGTTTAACTTTGAGAATGACACAAATAAATGGAAAACAAGTATACACATGTGACATGAACATGTTTGCCTTTGATTTTACATTTATAACGTTAGTATTCCTAGACCGATCTCAGTCAGCACATCTGATGAGTCAGGCCAGTGCTGTTCAAAAATATCAAATCCAAAAGACTCAGTTTTGCTATCAAATGCAAAAGACTCTGTTTGGCTGAGTGACGCTGAAATGATTGGTTAAAATTCATGACGTCACAGTAACGTTGCCCCAGGTAACGTAATGTTTTGTCGACGTCCCCTTGTGAAATCTCTGTCTCTCTCTCTCTCTCTCTCTCTCTCTCTCTGACTTTCATGTGATTTGTTTGCTAGGCAAGGAATCTTTACCACAGCATTATAAGGTCAGAGCATTAACTGCGGGTGCGCCGACTATTCTGAACCTTCGTAGTCCACCTATTAGATGGTACCTTTTCGTGTGACACGGCTCAAATTACAAAAGGACCTGTATATCATATGCGAACAGTGTAGATCCTGATCAGAGTTCGAATATGCGCGGATTAGACTCTGATAAGATTTCGCAGGTGTGCTGCTTGTTCTCGGGCAATGAATACAGGCAAATATATGCATTACCCGGAAGCAATCAAGCATTCATGTACGCTTGCATACAAAACATGCATGCATGCGTGCGTGCGTACCTTCCTGTCTGTGTCATAGACACATACGGACAAGTGCATGATAACATACGAACGTGCGTGCGTGCATGAATGCATGCATGAGGCATATGCATGCATTATCATTATCATCATCATTACTACCGTATTTGCTCTAAATATTGGGACAACTTAACCCATTTTCATATCTGTCCTAAAATTTAAACAAGACCAGTTTACTACCTTTTGACATGTCTAACATGTCGCTGGATGAGTGGCAAACAATGTAGGCCCTGATCAAACGCCACGTTCTGCGGCGTCTGATCAGGGTCTACACTGTTTGCTCAGGCCTGCTGTCCGAATACTAAAGGTTATTACGGTATTGGTAACTAATGCAGGCTCATCTGTCTACAATTGTCAAAAGACCCATTTCTCATATTCAGGCCATTATCATTATTATAAGTAGAAATAGTAGCGGTAGTCGTAGTAATAGTATGAATCGACATAGGAGAAAAGGGCCAACCTAGCATATGCAAACAACGGATACTAAGAACCATACATGCACCCGCGCAGTCTGAACAGGGATTTTCTATTTGACGATGTTTCCCCTAAATATTCAGACACTTCAGCTCTTACCGTACTTGCCCTAATAATTTGAAACGTCCATTTGGCTACCTGTTGATGTGTCCAAGAAGTGCAAGACGAGAAACTAATAGTGTAGACCCTGATCAGAAGCTGCATTCTGCTGTGTCTGATAAGGATCTTCACTGATTACCAAGGAACTTTTCGTTTGACTCGGCTGCGATTCGAGCCTTAGACCTCTACAAAACTAAAACAAAAAGTCTCTGCTACGCGCTTTGATTATTGAAAAGAACAGTTTCTGTGATATACTTGTAAACATTACACGAATATGAAGCACCATGAGGGGAGCTGCAGAAAACGAGAACTAAGTTTTGTTTACTTACTTTTTGAGTTATTGCCCTTTGAACATTTAAAATAAATAGTCATCTCAGTCATATATTCATGCCAACCTTATTTGGGAAAGACTAATACACCTTCCCTTGATTTCATTTTTGATAGAGTTATGGCACTTGCTTGATATAAGTGCAGTGGCGGGCGTGGTGCAGTGTTTGCAGCACATTTATGTTTTATATTACCAGTGGGCTGCTTTGCAAAACTGCTGGTGGGCCAATGACAAATCCTGCCAGAGGGCCCCCTGTTGAATTATAGAGGCCCGCTAGTGTCCCATTGTTTCAATGCTGGCTGGATAGCTTCTAATGAGTATCCAAATGTTAACTTGAGTTTACATAGAGGAATGACAAATATTTATGTGGACAACCCTCTGGTATAGAGCTGTGTAAAACGGATAGAAAGCATAGTAAAATAAGTATTTGGGAGTTCACTTGAATGAAGTATAGTCTTATTTTCTAAGAAGGAGACAATTTGAACGAAATGTAAAGTCATGTTGTGTGAAAAATAAGCAAAATAATGCTAATTTTCATCTGTTTTAACATACTGAGCACACTTCATGATAAAGTTTAAAATGTATAAGGTCTTTCAATATGATGAAAGCTACATACCTGACCTTAGTCACATTCTTCATGTTTTGTGTCTAGCATTTGTATGGCAAGACCTTTTCCTATTTATTGTAGACTTCAGATATCTGAATTTATATGATAAATATCTTATATAATATATTATATATCTAAAAGAAACAGGATATCTTATATGTTAACGTTACAGTTGACGGTCTCAAGGAGTTCACAACTGTCGTCCCAGCCAATGATGCAGTTGTCTTCATTCCAGGGGTCTTCATCGCTCTATAAACAGCAATTCTTCCTGTTTTTAACTGTACACAGAGGACTTTTACCATTTTTAACTGCCTTTTCTGGAAGAGTGATCTGTCCCATCCTCCTATCAGGTCAAATATACAGTGTCAAGAAGACTTCTGGGCCCAGTTGTTCAAAGCGTCGTTAGCTTAACGAGCTCGTTAAGGGTCATTTCGTTAACCGTTTTAGCGAATTCAATATACAATATTCTGATATTTTTTGCTGTAAAAATGTGAGTAGCTTTTGCACTACTCACATTTTTCCAGCAAACAATTTCAGCATATTTGCGTATCACTCGATGTAAATTTTAACGAATCGTTAACTAAACGAAGTCGTTAGCTTTGAACAACTGGGCCCTGATCTTTTCCCGGACGATGAGTATTACGCTAATCAAAATAAAACATGCGAACATTTTGTAGCATTCGACTGCACGTTGTGACGATAAAAGATTTAGTGTGAACAAAATCAATTAAGGTTTGTTGCGCAAATTTAATTTCAGAAATTGGGTTTACACAAGATAGCTATTACACACACACACACACACACACACACACACACACACACACACACACACACACACACACACACACACACACACACACACACACACACACGAGAGAGAGAGAGAGAGAGAGAGAGAGAGAGAGAGAGAGAGAGAGAGAAAGAGAGAACAAGAGAGAGAGAGGGAGAGAGAGAGAGAGAGAGAGAGAGAGAGAGAGAGAGAGAGAGAGAGAGGTTAACAAATGTTGGCTTATTCATTCATTTAAAACAGCATTTGTTTGTTTTTGTTTTGTTTTGTTTTTTTTGTTTTTTTTTTGTTTGTTTATTTTATTTATTTTTTTTTTTTTTTATTTTTTATTTATTTTTTTTTTTTTTTTGAATCAACAACCTGTTGTGACTGGTTTAGGACACCTGTTTTATTATTTTTATTTGATGTACACAGTTTTATAAGAAATTTCACTGATAAATATTATGAAATTTGTGTATCAGCCAGTTGAAATATTATTGGTGGATCGATCAGTTATATCGATGTACTAATATTTTCATCAAGCACTGATAAAAATATTACTGCACTTGAAAGTATATTATAGTGCTGAGCATTTGAAACCAGTGATACCTGTGGATGGATAAAATCAGTGCATGGATAAATTTGATTGACAGTCCAATATTTTTATAGATAGACCACAACTTAAGAATATCTAAATATGAAAAGTTTTAATAATAACATGATTACACATAGATGCATCAATTAATCAAAATTGTCTTTTTGAGTTACCGAATTAGTGTACCGAAAAAAATTATATTGCTTGGATAAAGTCATGTTGTATGTATACATTTGATCGACATTCCAATATTTTTTATAGATGGACCGACAAGTTGCTTAAGTTGAATATTCAAAGGTGAAAAGTAAAATTATTATAAATGAATTAACCGATGCATCGAATAATTAAAAATTGACATTTGAGCTACAGAGTCAATGAACCAATAATACTGCATGGATAAAGTCAGTGCATGGATAAATTTTAGAGATATTCCAATATTTTTACAGGTGGAACGACAACTTACTCAAGTCGAATATACAGAAGCGAAAAATAAAATAATTACAAATAGATTAATTAAAATTGTCATTTTGAGTTACCGAATCAATAAACCGATGAAATTTCTATTGCTTGTATGAATTTTAGCGATATTCCAATATTTTTACAGGTGGACCGACAACTTGCTTAAGACGAACTATCCAAAAGTGAGAAGTAAAATAACACAAATCGATTAATCGATGCATCGACTGATTAAAATTGTCATTTTGAGTTAACTAATCAATGAACCAATATAATATTTACTGTACAGATGAAGTCAGTGTATAGATAAATTTTAGCAATATTCTAATATTTTTTTACTGATGGACCAACAACTTCCTTAAGTTGAATATCCAAAAGTAAAAAAAAAATAAAATAAAATAAAAATAAAAAAAAAACATGGAGGAATATTCAAATGTTTGAATTTTCTTTTTATTTTATACATCACTTTCGACAGAAGAGATGCAAATCTTGCAAATCTTGCAAAATTTGAGTTGCTTCCCTTTGACCATTAATGTAAATAAGAAAAAAACTAGTTCCTGGTCTTACATTTTTCACTGCTCAGAGGAGTGAAAATATAAGTTTTATATTTTCACTAGTGAAAATATAACTTTTTCGAAATAAGCATTTTATTTCATTAATAATTCTCTATATTTCATTACTTTGTATATAATAAAAATCAATTAATCAATGCATCGCTTAATTAAAATTGTCATTTTGTGTTGCCAAGTCAGTGTACCGATAAAATATATACTTCAGAATCAGAAGTTTTACTGATGACATGTCTATTAAATGATATTTATTCGCAACAACCTTCAAATTACAATGTGTTCCTACATTTATTATAACGCACCAATGCATCTTTACCGACACTGGAATGGTTTGTCGGTGCAAAAATATTATATTGATGCATTGACATGTTACTGGTCTACTACTATATTTATTGGTACATCATTAAAAATACATAAGCTGATAAGTTTTACTTTGGCATCTATAAAATTACTGGTGCTCCGATTAAATTGATCAGCCCATCAACAATATTTATTGATAAGGCTACATTGATGTACTCGTAATTTGTATTTTGGCCCAGTTCTGTGGATATACCAGCAGTCAACTCTGTCGTCCAGTTTATCTAGGACGTTTTATTATTTTATATTATTTAATTTTTTACGGTGTAGAATAATGAATTTAAATTTGACTTTATAGCCGATATGCCGAAGACGGGGTCTGTTTATATTTACTTTATGTGTATGTTAGGCCGTTAGGGTAGTTTGGATTTTATTTTTAGCAGCATTTTTTTTTTCACCGAAAACGATTCGCTTAAATCATTCTTTAATTGTCTGCTTTGTTATTATAAATTAACTCGTAAGACTTACTGACATTTCTCATGACCTGAACGCTCTCATACATGCAGCGTGAGTTCCGTCAGGTACTTCCAGTTTTAGACTTCCGGTTTGACAGATCTCATGGTCTCACAAATCTCACGCTACACCGGCGAACAGACAAGCACAAGCTGATACAAGCCATCGCTATTTGCCAATAGAATTAGAAATTATCGGTAGTTTCCTCCCGGGCGTGGGGTGGAGGGGTCACTTGCTATATGGAGCAGTTCTGGGATGTGCCGCTGGAATAGGTATACTTTTCATGTCTGAGGAGGGGGGGGGGGGGGGTGGGAGGGGGTATTCAGTTCCAGCGGCACACCCCGCCCAAAATTTTCCGAGTTACCCTCCCCCCCCCCCCCCTCTACACACACACACACACACACACACACACACACACACACACACACACACAACCCTTTTACACCCGAGTTTCCGTCAATGAAGACAAGTGTGTCTTAGGGAATACTGTAAAATATACTGACGAACAGAGATCAAATGTCATAGATATAGATCGTCTCTATCTGCTTATCTAATAAGGTCCCTTTTCTTCTTTTGTCTCCGTCAGTTTTTTTATCAGTAGCAGGCCATATGTTTACCGTATTTTCCCTAAGTATTCTGACACCTTACCATACACGTGTAATTTGATCAGTCCTGTGTGCCCGTAGAGTAAATACGGTAATCCTACAGATATGTACGATCCAATTAAAATATGAGAGGCTTGAGCAGTGTAGTTTGGGGTATTTTACGAAGCAGGTTTAGTCGAAGGTAAACGAGCAGACCCACTGACGTGATATTACCACCTGTCACATTATACTGATACCAGTACGACACCACTGTAAAAAATCCCGTAAATTTTACGGGCGCATGTAGAATTTTTGCAGGAATTATCTAATTGGGTGGGGTAAGGATGGGTAAGCTAAAGATACGGTGCCGAAGCGCACACCCCTACTATGTCCTACGTTACCTAACTTGCCCTACTATGCCTTGCCATGTTTCATTATTCCTGTAAATAATCTACAGGCGTCCCGTAAAATTTACGGTAACAGCGCTGGCAGCCAGTTGCCAGTATTTACCGTAAAATTTACGGGATTTTTTTTTACAGTGTATAAGGGCAGTCCTAGCTCTTTTTCCTGAGTGCAAGGCGAACAGCAGCTAGAATAACTTTTAGAATGTTTTAAGTACACACCGGTTTAGTATCGAAACCATAAGCGCCCGCTCCGATGGCAGACACCGTAGCTTCGGCCCGGCAGAAGCAAAATATATTGTATGAGCCTCGTCAGTTGTAAACATGCCTTCGAGCATACGCTGTGTGGATGCGCATCATTCTGTGCATTCGCAAGGTCTCATCAAGGCCTTTGCTCTCCACTGACATTCTGTAGTATCCAATGATTCTGGCAGCGGACAACGTAGGCCCAGATCAGACTGCGCATCTACACAATCTGATCTGGGCCAACGCTGTCCGCGCATGCTCAAACGATAGCGCGGCCCGTGTAGTGTATTTAGCAGCAAGAGCAAACTTGACTGCCTGAAAAACTTATATATATAAATGTTTAGAAGAATTGCATTTCACATCAGCTGTTGCAGAACCAATGACGTCAGTGGCTTTGTCAGTTTTCCGCTTGCGTACGTTTATATAATTTAATAATTAACAACACATACGTATATCTTACACTATTAGTTAGGAAAACCAAAATCAATGTATAAACACTTGAAGGACCAGTTAGATGAGTTACACGAATGGTTACGGATATGCATAACATATTTTTGTTTGGGGTAAATATTGTTCCGTTTTAAACGCTTAGCACTCTTGGCAAAATTTTCAGCAGACGACATTTTGAAATATTTTTTCCTATTTTTCTCAGAAATCAGGTATGGCATTTCATGCAAATTGTTTCAGTGGAGACAATTTGCATGAAACGTCAAATCCTGTTAGAAAAATATCATTAATTTGTCGTCTGCTGATTTAGCCAAGGTTAATCATCATTACCATTAACATGAAGAAAAGCACTGAGTTTGTTTGATGCAAACACACTCAGGCAATTATTTTTCTGATATGTAAAAGACTTAACAGCAGTTTGTGTACAAACAGTTAGCCTCACGCGCCGGGATCAATGAGGTCACGTGATATGTTCGTTTAATTTTTATTTGCATTTTTTTTTTTTTTTGTTTTGTTTAATTCAGTAGTGTTTTTTTTTCTTATTTAATCAAAAGCAACTTTAAACCTGTTTATCAATAGTTATTTATCATATTCTGGCTTATTATTTATTGGTTTGCTTACCGTGATACCAAATTCAAGATGGCGAACGGGATAAAATGAAGTTTGCTACAAAACGTTATACGAGATTTGGGTGCCTAAGTATGTTGTCAGCCTCTCTATAGTAATGCAGACACTTCGTGTGTTTGCTATTAATGTCTAAAGAGATTGGATTAATTTTTAGGAGGCAACTCTGTCAAAGCTCTTTTGCTTCCCTTCTGAAAAGGGCTCAAGTCTAAAAGGAAAGAATTTGCTCCCCTAAGAGCAAATTCATTCCTTGTAGAGCAGCCTTTTTTCAGAAGGAGCTTGGCGAGCAGGAAATCTAACAGGAAGTAACAAAAGCTATTCCGCCCCCACCCCCCCCCCCCCCCGCCCACCCCCCTCCTTGTGAAAATGACGGAAAAGTACCAGATGTATGCATCTACTTTGCCAACTAGAGTAAAAAGTCATCCGAGGTATATGTAAACAGCAAAGGCACAGAGTAGTTGAACATCCGTACAGCATGATCAGTTTTCGCTGTTCATTGATATATGTTCTACAGTATCCAACGCTTCATTAAGATCACAGAGAAACCCCTGTATAGATTTGGTGGATGCCCAGACTGCCAAGGGAACTTGTGACTTCGGTCATATGCACAGGAGCTTGAAGTTATTATTTTATCATATAAATGACTACGATTTTCGAAGAGAATCGAAGGTCGGATACTTCACAGCTGATAAAATACATTTCGGGTTTATATCGTGGCAAGTAATCACATACGGACTAGAACTCGTTAGAACTGCATCGCCGAGGCGGGTCTAACGAGTACCCACAATCTATGTTTTGAGCAAAAATATGAAAAATACCAGAGTGTTTTTTATCTGAAAATTTTCAGTGTTCGGAGGTGAGGTTTTCTATATATTTGAATAGACATGTTTTCGTAATGTGGATGCGCGTCCGACTGGTGATCAGGGGGTTGCGGGTTCGACCCTCGCCGGGTCGGCAACAAAGTGTGGATAGGTAAACTGACCACGCTCGACATGACCTCACTGGGAGGTTAAACCTCAACACAAACAGACAATGAGACAACTGTTCATATATAGCGTTTTGGTGAGACAATTGTTCATATTACAATGTTTTAGTGAGACTGATGTTCATGTAAAACTATTACGAACAGATCTGCATGCAGTAAAAGTCAGAATACCCCGCACAAAATCAAGACATTTCATTATGCTAGATTATTGTATGGCGACACAATATAATAACCTCTACCAACTGGCTTTTGTCAACCCTACCACAATTAACCCTTGCCCTGCTGAATAAATTAAGATGCCACGCCCACTTCTATTTTTTCAGCCGATCAGATTACTTGATCCATATTGTTGATATAAATTCACATACTCACTGGCAAACAGTACAGATCCAGATCAGTTGGCTTCTTAAGAAGCCAACTGATCTGGATCTACACTGTTTGCAAAGACAGGGTATATCCGGATTCAGCAGGACTAGGGTTAAGATTTCGGTCTGAGCCTGGTCATGACAATGTTCAAAGTTTGCTCGAGAAGACTTAAAATGACTGCATCTAAATCCGTTTATTTCTCTGATAACATCTCTCGAAACCAAATTGAATAAATTGGCCGGAACATTAATCAAAAACATTCCCCCTTTGCGTATAATTGTGTCTTTGTACTGAGTATTAAATGTATTTCAGATTGTCTCTACAACTGGCTTTCTAGTGATTATAATTGAAGAAAGCAATGCTGGGTACGTATTTTCTTCTTTTGCATCCATGATTAACTTAAGAAGAGACTGTCACTGACACGACCAAATTAGTGTCGAAGAAATCGGTTGGGACATTCTTGCTTCAAGACGTAAAATATATACTAAACACCTCCTTTTAATACCTTTTCACCATATACAGTATAACCTCAATGGCTCGAACATGGATGGCTCGTTTACCGTGGATGATTCGAACTCTTTTTTCAGTCCCTACAAAATTCTTCAAATAGCTCAAGAAAACAAATATTTAGGGTTTTTTTTTTCTTATTTTATCATGGAATTGTATATTGTGTGTATTCATTAGAGTGTAGAAAATCGAGAAGATTTCCCTAAATTATCGCTATTTGCTTCTTGAACTGGTGCCATGATTAACCCTCAGTGGCTCGAACTACCCATGTCTCGAACAATTTTCCATGGTCCCAAAGATGTTCGAGCCATTGAGGTTCGACTGTATATTATGTAACTACAATGACACTTTAACAGATCTTTCACATACAACTGTATACTTACTACATACAATGTATGATTCCTTTCATCCCCTCAACTGTCAGAAAATGAAATAATTCACCTATAGAGTGTAGAAATAGAGACTGTTAATTGTTTCAAACGCTCAGTGAATGAAAGGAATGTGAGTGTGCATTTGTCACACATATGAATACGTAACAGATTGTTACGTATGCGTAACAGTTATATAATTATGTGTTTGTGTGCCACACGTTGCATTTTATACATGTGCAAGCAATGCGAGATCTTCGCATCTTATAATATGGCAAAATAATCGATACAGTTGGATTGGGTACTTTGATATAGAATAGAACATACATGTAAAGTGGTAGGATAGCAATTACTAATCAACTAAGTAATTATTGTTCTAGTATGTGCCAAACAGCCTGCATCATACCCATGCAGTGTTTGACATGATTTCTATACGGCTTTGGCCCGGGCTTCATACGAGGGCTAATACTGAGAGTTACAAGGATTTAGGGGATAATAACCGAGGGGTTCTAGAGGGCCAATATTATAATGTTATTAACCAAGTATTTTCATATTGGCCCTGTACTGGGCCAATATGAAATTACTTGGTTACTGACAATTTTATTAATTAACTTCAATAATAATAATAACTTAGGGAAGGGCATATAACTTGATTCATGACAATTTTGTTAATTAAAATTCTATTTTTATTATTGATGTCACTAATGTGATAATAGATGTCTAATAATTAATAGTGTTAATTGGAAGCATAACTGCGTCCAAATATTTAGAAATTTACTGTATTTGTGACACAAAACTACCCATCTGATTGACAGCCAGAGTGCCAACTGACACTGAAATGGACATTATCAGTTGTAGTGAAATGGACATGCTTTTTTTTTTTTTTTAAATAACTCAAAGAGCAGAAGACAACATTGTACCGAAACGTCTTCTCTTTAAATTGTGCTAAAATTGATTTAAATATAGGAAAGGGACATTATTTTCTGAGTTTTACAATAACGTAGGCAAAACTAGAAGTTCTATTTAGTTTTAGGTAGTTGGACTGTGTATCCGCTAACATGGACCATGGACCATGTTCCATTTAACATGGACCATGTACATGTACCATCGCACAGTGACCAATCATAGATGGAGTTTGTACTACTGAACATTGTCCTTGTACCATCGAACCATGTGCTATCAAAGATTTTATGTAGTAACTTCAAAACTCAAGCGGATGACCAACAGAATTTTTCCGTATTGGCCTTGTTTATTTCGTATTGGCATCTGTATGAAGCAGGATGTTTTGGCTGTATAAATACAATATTATCATAGCTGGGTAATAATTTACGATATTAACCGGGCCGATGTTTTACGGTATTAACCAGTCGATGAGACTTTAAACAGAAAAGAAAAAGTTGATTAATAAAAATGTCATGAATGGATGTTTTCACATTGGCTCTGTTTCAGAGCCTCGGCCAGTCGTACAGGCATCCGGATGGCTGTATTGGCCCTCGGCCTCGCCTCAGGCCAATACAGCAATCATCGGGCCAATAAGACTGCCCTCAGACCTGTAACAGGGCCAATATGAAAACATCCATTTAGTAACATTATATTCTTTCCCACTTAATGCGTTAGGCTTTGGGCAAATTGTTTGGACAGATCTGACGCCAAGTAACTCAGCATTGATAAACAGGTGCCAAAGTCGAGCAATTGTGTTGTCTATATAAATTTAAAGTCCCGTTTGCGTTAAAAATGCTATCAAAGTAGGAGTCTTGGACCTGAGTCACCAACTGATATGTTTTTAGAATCTGTTAAAAGTAACCGGGATGACATACAGAGCATACGAAAGTGTCTGGAATGATAACTACACCATTACAGTAACATACTGGACTTGCGTCAGTCTATGGGTAAAAACGGTCAGGGCAGTCAAATTAAATTTAGAGGGGCATGAGGAATATAATTTTCAGAACATGGTCCTGTTGCATATCAGAGCCACAGTATGACAGACATTTCATTATACATTTATTATTGTTTACGTAGGGTTAAAGCAGGGGCCGTCAGTGTTTTAAGTTTGCTCCTTAGGGAACATGCGATGGTACACCATCGTGGGGGTGCCGTTCTAGCAAAACACTTTTTTATATATATAATGACCTCTTCTTCAAGTATTGGACAGTATGGTTCGTACATATCATACAAAATCTTCACATGCATTGTCCACGTTACATATTCGTACAGTTGTACGCAAGCATAACACATCAATATTGTCATGTGTTACATATGCGTACAGTTGTACGCATATGTAACAATTTACGTATGCGTACAACTGTACGCATGCGTTACATATCTGTTACTTATTCGTATATGTGGCATATGCACACTCATAATGCTCTGTTATTGTACCAACCAGGCGTTTTCTGATCCTTTATTCCCGCTTATGAATAAAACGTAGTGCTTTAAGAATGACATTCCTAAAAACATTCAGCCAACCACCCAGCCAGTGTATCCAGTCAATCATCTGTCAGTACATACATGTTTGCATCCATTCATCTCTTTATTTAGGGTTATTTGCACTAAATCCATAATGTATGTTGAGTCCTTTTTTTTTCGTTAAGTTTTAGTGTCAGCACCAGAGGAGGGAAACACTTACTGAAACCAGTGTTTAAAGACTCGATATCAGAGAAAGACGTCAGAAGACGTGCCTCAGACAGAACACGAGAAAGAAGGGATTTACACAGCGGTTCTGGCGGCTTTAGGATTAAATGCATGTTATCTGGCGTGCTTGATGTAAATGACCCTCAACCAGCTGAAATACAAGGGATAATCAACGGAAAGCTCCAAACTGACAGCCCCCCAAAAAAGCTGCGAAAACTTGTTAACGTCGATTCTGACGTTATATTAGGTAAAATTGCTGTCACAGTGAAAGTAATAAAAAACTCAAAAGTTGGTGACCAAGATCCCGATGAATCAGGAAAGAAAGTAAAAGTAGAACTTTATATTCTAGGTGAACTTCATACTGATGTAGAGGATCTAGAATCGGTTAGAGTAAATGGTATATTTGAAAGTGAGTTAGAGATAACTGGCGACCAGAAGGTCATTCAGTCCATTGTTGATGACGGTGAACCAATAGGAATACTTCGAGGAAAGATAACCGGTGAAGTTTATGTTCAAACTGGAAAACGTCCATTGGATATTGTTGTTGAACCCTCAGATGAAATTATGGGGACTTGATACACAATGTAGAGCTTCTGTCATTCTTTATAACAGGTGCACTTTTTGGTGGCTTCACGTTTGCTTCCCTGCGCACCAGTCCCCTTCTGAGAAGGATCTATTCTGATATGAATAAAATACTTAGAAGGGGAGCAAATTCTATCTTTTAGCTTAGACCTTATTCCAGATTGGAGGCAAATAAATTTTGACAGAGTTGTCTCCCCTGAAGGGAGACAGACAAGATAAATATGTAAGATAACAGTTTTAGCATTGCCATAACAGAAATATTTCCTTTACTATCACAACTCTCAGGGCTTGACATTTTGTGCATATTGTCGCTTTAGAAGACAATGTGCTTGTCTTATCAAACCATTATTTCTCCGGGTTTGATATTTCATGCAAATTCATTCCCTAAACAACGTGTAATACTTCGTGCTAATTGTCAGAAGACACATGAAATGCTAAACCCTATTTTCCGAGAAAAATAATAAATTATTTCAAAATGACATATGCTGAAACTGTTCCCGAGGCTGCGATACCATGACCACAGCTTTTCCCACAACACTGCATGTGCGCCCAGCAAAACCTCAGATCAAGCTGATCAGAATTTTCACTATCTATCTGAAGTCGCTTTAGAGTGCCATGCCTACAAAGTGCAGATGTGCAGGCTGAGTCTTCGTTGGGCGCACATGAACATGCAGCCTTGTACGAAATGTGATATTAGCATGTCATAAAAAGAGGTCCTGCGGGGACAATTTGCACGAAATGTCAGATCCTATTTTCTGGGAAAAATAAAAAATATCATGAATTTGTCTTCTGCTGAATAAAGGTTAAGGACAGTAAATGGTTCCATTGCGTGACTTGGTACAACGGTCGATATCTTAATGGCTAAACAGAAATATGGAAAATAACACTTGATCCTGTCTGCAACCCAGACATATACTAACAAGTGATAGAACCAGGTCACTCGACCTTCATAAAGAAGCATGCAACAACTTATTGTTCAGCCCAGCCTAAATGAGCACCTGTTGCTCTTTCCGTACACAATTACATGAACTCTCTTCACAGAATGTACTGATAGACTGTGATGCTCAAACTAACCTATACTACTGGACCGTCGTTATAGAGGTGAACGTATTCAAAGTAATTGCTACTTTTTGTGCTCATACAAAAGCGTTAATGCACCTGGTGATGTTTGAGTCCAGTGAATATTCAGTTAAGTCTACATGTACGCATCGCGCGGTCTGATCAGGTTTTGTTGTTTACCTGCCAAACGGCATTAATGGATTAAAACTATAACAATGTTTACGAAGGGAATAAACTTACTTTACTAGCTTTTCCTACGCAATTGTATATATTTTTGTCGTACCTGCCTGTAGCAGAGTGCGACATAAGAGTTCGAATTCGTTCGTCCGTCCGTTCGTCCGTCTGTCAACAATTTACGTCGAATCTAACTTTTTAATAGCATTCTCTGTTACGGTGACAGCTGCGAGTGTCAAAACTTGCATAGTAATTGTCCTTGATCTACTCTTTAAGCACGCACTATGACCCCGTGCCCTTGACCTAGATTTCGTGCCCGAATAGCTTTGTCGCTATTTTACGTCGAGTCTAGCATTATTTATTTCGAGTCTGGCATTAAAGTGCGTTTCTCTGAAGCGGTGATAGCTGCGAGTGTAATACCTTGCATTGTAATTGTCCTCGACATTCTTTTCAAACACGCACTATGACCTGGTGCCCTTGCCCTAGATTTCGCACTCCACTGACTTTGTCATGATTTTACGTCGAGTCTAGCATTTAAGAGCGTTTCTCTGAAGTGGTGATAGCTGCGATTGTCATACCTTGCATAGTAATTTTTCTCGACAAACTCTTCAAGCACGCATTATGACCCGGTGCCCTTGGCCTAGGTTTTGCGCTCCAGTGACTTTGTCATGATTTAACTTCGAGTCTAGCATTAAAGTGCATTTCTCTGTAGTGGTGAAAACTGCGAGTGTTAAACCTTGCATAGTAATTGTCTTCGGCACCTACTATAAACCCTGTGCCCTTGACCTAGATTTCGCGCTCCAGTGACATTGCTCAAAGCAGGTGCGACGTCGACTTCCGCGAAATTCTTGTTATGGTATGTAAGCATGTATAAAAATTATATCTATGTTTATAGTATGTAAGATATGCACTTGAAAGCAAAAGAAAACAAGTAGCTTTAATACAAGTAAATAAACTCTCTCTCAGTTCTCAGTTCTCTGACACTTTTATTCTACGTTGGTAACAGAAAAAAGAACATTTAACCATTTAACTGAAGATGTGATTTATAAATATTATCTCAGTTTTGAAACGTTGTGAGATTCAAGAACAAATTTATGTTAATCTTGTCTAGTAACTGGAAACCGCAAACGTGTTCTTCTACGATCATACGAAGCTATTAATCGTTGATATGATGCTCTCGTATATTGACATTTCTTTAAGAAGACTACTCTTAAAGGCAATAATAAATTGCCGCCTTCCTCCCCCCGCCCCTCCCCCACCCCCCCCCCCCCGTCACACACATACACACACACACGCACGCACGCACACACACACACACACACACACACAACCACCCGTCTCGCCCTTAACAAATTCCTTTCAGAACTCTTTTCAGGGGAAGGCACAAAATTGTTTCCCTTATGAAATGGCGGTAAATGTACAAAGTGTTTCACGTCCCCTTTAATGTCCCGAAAGTCTGTCCGGGAACATATTTAACCAGATTTTACAGCAGACGACATTTCAATGACGCCAAAGATTAATACTTCATTCAAATTGCCTCAGAAATTTAACTGCAATGTCAGGCCTTATTTTCTGTGACAAATAAGAAACCTATCGGAAGTTTGTCGTCTGCGAATTACTCGGCAGAGTACTAAAGATTAGAATGTATATGGGACGGAATCTGTAATAAGACTATGGACTTTCTATACGCTGATCGTACATACATGTATAACAAATTCATTGTTAATGTTTAGTATGATGGGTAATAATTTCAGGAGACGACATTTTGATTTGTTTTATTTTCTCTGGAAAAGAGGTTGCGACATTTCATGCAAATTGTATCCTTATTTGTCTCCTAAGGAGACAATGTGCATTACTAGAGACGTTAATTGTCTCCTTCTTTTGGAGACAATTTGCATGAAATGACGAAGGATCCTATTTTCTAGAAAAATATCACTTTGTCGTCTGCTGAAAATAGGATGTGGGTTTCAAGCAAAATTTCCTATTTTGGAGACAATTTGCATGAAATGTCGAATGTTATTTTCTGGGAAACATAATAATAAAAGATATATCGATTTTTTTTTGTCTGCTGAATGCTATAAAATGTTAATATAAAATGAATGTTATAAACAATAAACATGCGACATAATACGTTGCACTGGACGTGCCATGGGAAAACGAGCTTATAGGCATATGCGGATAGAGACGGCCCAGATCAGCCTGTGCATCCGCGCCGTCTGATCAGGTCCTTCACTCTCCGCTAACAGAACTATTGTATATTATAGAATGTATGAATGGAGAGTAAAGGCCCAGAGAATACTTTGCGCATGCGCAGGTTGCTCCTAATCTGCGAATTCTATGCATTTTTGAAGGTAGTTTTTCACATTACGCGGTCTATATGACAAAGCCAATCAGAATAAATGTGATACTTGTACCAAGTGTGTAATGTCTATATTAATCCAATGATATACCAAATATGTAAAATCACACCTGCTTTATAACAAAGAACAAATATGAGGTGTGTATTGTATTTTCTTCATAAAACTAATGCCATCAGCTATGAATCGACAGAATTATGATTGTATAACCAAAGCAATATCCTTTTAACCCTAAAGTAATGTTAGAATTGATGTCTATACATGTTTTTGTAGAGTTAGAATTGATGTCCATACATGTTTTTGTAGAGTTCATCTGGTGAAATTTAAACAATTTAATTTAACCTTTACCAATCTGTGGCCAAATTCAACAGACGGCAATTTGATAGTTTGTCTTATTTTTCCCAGGAAATAAGATTCGACAGCTCATGAAAATTGTCCTTAGGATTCGACACTTCATGGAAAGTGTCTCCTTAGGATCTTAGGAGACAATTTACATGAAATGTCGAATCTTATCTCCTGGGAATAAAATAAGAAAAATACTTCAGAAAATAAGATCTGACATTTCATGCAAAAATGTCAAATTTTATTTTCTGTCTTAAAGAAAAAAAACAACAACATTTTTTTAAACGATGTCGTCTGTTGATTTTATCTCCCATCATTCTAAGAATTAAGCGATTGAAGGGAGCGTACAGTAAACTTTTAACTTACACCAAATAAAGTACAAAATACATATACATGTATGTATTTACAGCTACAAATATACACCCAGACTGGACGTCTGTAACGGATGTAACGTCGCACAGATAACGTGTACATTAAATATATACTAGGTCCTTGTCCTTTTAAGGAGGGGCTAACACCCTAAAGCTTACACCCGAAGTAGAGCAAATTCTTTCCTTTTAGAGTAGATCCCTTTACAGAAAGGAGACAAAATATTTTTTACAAAACTGCCTCCATTGAATGTTTATTGATGTCACTAAGGCTGTTCTTAACAGTAAAGACTATGAGTAAATGTTACTTCAAAACTGCTGTATCAGATCTGTTTCACTCAGGCGAACGATCCGTGGCTCTTTGTATTCGATACGTTTATTATTTTTAGGGAAAGATTTGATATATACCAATTGTATTAGAATATTACGAGTACTTCCCTACCATAATAGCACAGGAATTCAGTTTGTAAAGCTTTCTCTCATTGTCAGGAAAATACCGAGTTAACTCTTGTCCTGCTGAGCCCGGATATGCCCTGCCTTCGCAAACAGTGTAGATCCAGATCAGTCGGCTTCTTCAGAAGCCAACTGATCTGGATCTTCACTGTTTGTCATTAAGTATGTGAATTTGTATCAATAACCTGGATCAAGTCATCTGATTGGCTGAACATTAGAAGTGGTCGTGGCATCTTTATTTATTCAGGGTTGATATGGTATTTAAGAGATATGGGGGAAGAGGGGTGGAGGGGGGCTCACTTGGTAGATTTTCCGCCATCCTTTACAAGAAAAAAAAAAACGTTTGGTACTTACTTCCTTGTTGCTTTCCTGTACACCAAACCCCTTCTGAAAAGAGGTCTACTCTCTCCTTAAAAGTAAATTCTTTTTTCTTTTAGAGCAGAAGCCTTTTCAGACGAGAGACAAAAACAATTTTACAGAGTTGCCTTCCCTGAAAGGATATATGTTTCTTTTAAAACTACTAGTAGAAAAGGTCCAGATCAGCTTACATATCCGAACAATCAGCTCAGGCTCTTACGTACTTACTTTAAAATACTAAAGGCCCTTGCTTCTGTACTCAGACAAAGATAACCCTGATCGGTTCGAGTGGATACACAGGCTGATCAGGGTATTTTCTTACTCATAACATTGCAAGAATCGCTTTTGCTTATCACGACCCAGTTTGCAAATCTGGATACAATTGTAGACTGTCGCCTTTTTAGCAAGATAATTGTTGTGACTTTCCGATTGCTTTCCTGTCCACCAAGAAACCTTTCCAAAAAGTGGTTTACTTTTAAAGAAAAGAAAATGATATTTTTTCTCCATCAGATACGCTTTTGATTGTCGTGGCATGTCTTGCAGTTGATTCTCGTTCAATAAGGGTTTAGTGTCTACTAATTGGATCTCGACTACAGGAAAACTATTATGTTTGCGACGAGTCAGGACCAAACCAGCCTTCGGATAGGTGTAAGGAGAACATGGTGAAATTACACCATTTCCGTAATGGATAAATGTCTAAATTAACCCTGGAGACCTTTAAACGGGTAATTGGCAAACAGCGCAGACCCACATCAGACACCGCAGAATGCGTCTGATCAGGGTCTCCACTGTTTGCAAATAGTTCAACCATTTTGCTTTAGGAATATCTACATCATATAGCCTGATATACCTAAAATAAAAAGTAGACTATTCCAATATAAAGTGTGGAAGAGTTTATTCAGTTTTTAATAGGTTTGTAAAAGGTGAGGTTTTGCACAATTGAAACTGGTTTAATCCCTTTCATAAACAGTTCTTATGTCCCGGTTCTTCCTCCGTCGTATGTGGCCGCCTCAGGAAGACCGTACTTCGTGATTGAAGTATTTCCTGAGTACCCTCACTTACAGTGAGCCCTCGTTACAACGATAGCAGTTGTTCCCAAGGATTTTGTCATTAAAATCAATTTGATGTTGTAAAGAATCCTCAATCAGCAGAATGATATTTAAGAAAAGCCTTGAATTATTTTTTTATATTTTTTTCATGGAACGCATGTCTCGAATATTTGTTAGAATCGCCTCAGTGAGGTTATTCTAACAAATATCCAAAACATGTGATCTATGAGCAAATAAGAACAAAACCAGACCTTTCTTACATATCAATCTGCTCATTAAGGGTTCTTTACAACAGCAAATTCATTTTAATGGCGACGCCTTTGTGAACAAATGCTGTCGTTGTAACGAGGGTTCACTGTACTGTGAGATCCTTTATAATTGTAACACGGCTTTGACACCAACTAAGTGAATATAAATAGATTCTAATATAAGAAATCGTCATCATTATCTATCTTTAGAAGTTGTACAACTTAACCCTTTCATCCCTGAATTTCTGAAATAGACTCTTCCATCTTTGATTTTAGTAATGTATCCACTCTTGCAATTTGGGTTTCGTCTTAAGACCAGAAACGGAATGGCACACAGTGTAGATCCTCATGAGACAGCTCATTATGAGTCATCTCATGAGGATCTACACTGTTTGCTATGGTATATTTTTTGGTCTGCAGGGTTGAAAAAGTTGACGGTAACTTTAACGAATGCACCAAGGTTAGGAAGACAGAAAAAAATGATTATCTAATGACATTTCAATGATATTGGCTGCACATACGTCAAAACAGCTCCCAAGAAAAGATCAGTGAGACCGACTTTTAGGTGCAGCAAAGTATCATATCAAATAAAATAAAAGTATATGAATTGGTTTCATTTACTTCTGGGAAAATTGACTGTTAATGTCTTTTCGCAAGTGTTATACTCTTGAAACATACAAAATGCATAATTTGAACTATTAGAGGAGAATCAGGGATGCTTGGAGAAACAACTGGCCATCACTTAGCAATGAACATTTAATCCCCAGGGCGTAGCTGCCACTATCCTGGAGCTTTGAAGGTTTGCATATGATACCTTACTAATCAGGTGAACGAGTCAGTTCTACCTGTGCCTCAGTATTAAACCTTTATCAATCTCTGGGCTCTTTCAGCTGACTACATTTTGAATGTTTTTCTTATTGTTTCTTCCAGAAAATAGGCTTTGACAATTCTCCTAAGGAGACAATTTGCACGAAATGTCAAAACCTTTTTTTAGGAAAAATAAATGAAATATTTCAAAATGTAGTCTGCTAAAACTTTTACCCAGCATGCTAAGCATTAAAATGTTTGCTGTAGTGATAGGGTTACCATAAAAAAATGACCTGAAGTAAGTCGCAGAGTTTCGCAGCCCCTGATAACTAATATGACTGTCAACCTCACCAACATCACACGACCATAGCTTCAAATACGGTACTTTTTAAACTAAACAGTATTGCTTATTTGTATTTCTCCGCCAAAAAATCAAATGTAGGTACTTATTGAAGATTCTTCGCTCAGGCGCTTATAATGAACACCGACAACGTATGTTTTCATAGAGAGCTAAGAATTATACTTATCTAGATATTTCTCTTCTCTGGAGCTAAGCACAGCCCAGATGCAAGACGAATGAAACCTCTACCAAGTAAAAAAGCCAGTACCAAAGACATTAGAGGACTAGATACACGTTGTCGCTTTTCTGCATTTTTGTACAAGGGTGGCAGCTTTTGCGACTTCATGTTTGCCTTACTGCACACAAAGTCCCTTCTGAAAAGAGATACCATAAAGGGAATAATTTGCTCTCCTTAGAAGCAAATTCTTTTCCTTTTGGGAATACCCCTTTCCAGAAGGTAGGCAAAACTTGTCTTAAAATATTGTATAAATAAACAAATAGACAGAAAATCCATTTTGACAGTTTCCTCCCTGAAAGTATCCATTTGCTTTAACGTCTATAAAAAGCAATCTGACAGCCCAAAGACCTGAGAGTAAACAGGACCATCATGATATCCAGCTCTTTCTAGCCCAAAACCAGTTTAGCAATCCAGACATTTAGTTATATAACTATGTTAACTATTTGAATACTTTCAACACCACTTATCACAGTTGCCTAAACGTTCTGGCGATATTTCGTGGCAAATATAATCTTTTGACCGCATGAGACACTTAAACGGTTTTACTTTCAGGACGTTATTCTCAATTAATGTCCAAATGTAACGATAGTTTAAAAACACTTCTGCAAGAAGGTCTGTCGGAACCTGAATATTATGGGACATAAATTTAGAAAGACGGCAAAACTGTTTTTTGGAACAATTTAAAAATGATTGTCACTCGCTATAAAAAGGTTACAATATTCCGCGGCAAGCTACATGCATAGTTATTATATCAACTGTGGTTGATAACTTTGCTTCGCGCTTTAAGTGCACAACGATGAATTTGTCCT
This sequence comes from Anodontia alba, assembly GCA_964016985.1. Classification (NCBI taxonomy): domain Eukaryota; kingdom Metazoa; phylum Mollusca; class Bivalvia; order Lucinida; family Lucinidae; genus Anodontia; species Anodontia alba. Next base: position 65,648,627 of record OZ024829.1, read on the forward strand.
CAGATTATACCACGGATCCCACCTCAATCTGTTTAAGACGTTTGGGGTTTGAGCTGCATTAGGATTAAGTTAAATTTTCGCTCGAGTAAAGCCTCGAGGTCTAAGCCTCCCCACTAGTTTTTCTACTGAACGTTCCAAGGTTCTGTTCTGGTAAGTTTCTTCTTTGCCTAACTTGAAACAAGTTCAGGTGTTGGGACCTTTCTATCATCTATCCCATTCTTCTGTTCTATCTCTCCGTCATAGAGAGACGGCTCGACATGACTGAAATATTGTTTGGCCGTTAAACCTCAATTCAAACTCAAACTTATTTGTTTTTGTGTCGGGGTTTTATATGTGACGTTTGTTTTGTCATTGTTTGTTTCGGATCCATCACGAAAACATGCCTATATAATTTGATCCCCTTAAACCCCATTTTTATATAGTAAAACTCGGGTTTACAGGACTATACAGTGTTTTTCTTATTTTTGCTCGGAAACATAGATTATGAGTACTCATTAGAACTGCCTCGATGAGGCGGTGTAACGAGTACCCACAATCTATGTTTTGAGCAGAAATATGAAAAATATCAGAGTTTTTGGGTGGTTTTTGTCTGGAATTTTTCAGTTTTTGGAGGCGAAATTTTCTATATATTTGAATAGGCGTGTTTTTGTAATGTCTCCTTCTTGTGGTACCTCAGGAAGACTGTGCTTCCTAATTATGGCATTTCCTGGGTATCTTTACTTTTAGTTTCGTATGAAATCTTGACGAACCATCACGAAAACATATATAATTTTGAACCCCTTAAACCCCATTTTATATAGTAAACGGGGGTTTACAGGGGTATACATTACTTTTCTTATTTCTGCTCAAAACATGGATTGTGGGTACTCGTTAGAACCGCCTCGTCGAGGCGGTTCTAACGAGTACCTACAATCTATGTTTTGAGCAGGAATATGAAAAATATCAGAATTTTTATCTGAAAATTTTCATTTTTTGGCGGTAAAATTTACAGTATATTTGAATAGGCATGTTTTCGTAAACTTAGCAAAGGACAATGGGAATTACATTTAATTACCCTTCTCTTTGGGAAATATTTTTTGCATCAGAATGACGAGAACATAACACTGATTGGGCTACCGGAATATGTAATAAAATTGAATATTGAAATTTCTTAAATCGGGTACGTCAACACCTGAGCCAATTTAGGAAAATCCTCTCCTTACTGCAATATCTCCTTTGCTTCTTCTGGGTAAAGCGCCAGACGAAAAACGACGTTCTGAAATATGTCGAAAGCAGAGTAGACAAAACTTCATGAGCGTAAATAATTAGACTAAAGAACTATTTCCTTCTTTTTTTAACGCAGCGAAATGACAGGACAATGATCAGACAGATCTGCAATGCAATCCTACAAGAGAACTGTGTTAACTACACTATGTATATAAATATAGTATGGAAAGATGCATATCAAGTATTAAAATACATTTAAAGTAAATAAATGAACTCAGGAATTGATACAATCAGATCCACATCAAGTTCTCAATATCAATGGTAAAGACAGAAAATACAATTAAATAGTGACAAAAAGAACAGATGGCAATCAGAGCTGACAGCCCTTTCCAAGAAGGTGGCAATTCTATTACCCCTACTTAACTAAATATATATTTAACTTACATAATTGTTGAAAGAAAAACATTTGTATGTGAATCACGAGAACATTTAACAAAAAGTACCACAATGAAAGTACCCACATTGGAACGGTCAGTAATTTACTGGGGGCGTGTGGGCAAGAGTGGCGTGATAAGCTAGCTTTATGGGATCCCAACCCTTGACCTCAGCTGCCATAGTAGTAAAACCATATATTGGTTCGGTCCGCGTGGATGTCTTAAACCTTATACACCGGAATAACTGTTTTCTCTGAAGACAAATTACTGGTTCTTTTAGTTCATCTTCTTAATGCTCTCTGACAGATATGAACAATGTTTTGAAATATTTTACCTTTAATTGTATATTGATTTTCTATATGACATCTATTCCGAGCATTTCTTATTATTGTCAAAGATTGGTTTGGTCGATTATGCTATACTAATCTATCTACTCTTTACGCCACACAAGGCAATAAGTTTGTGATCAGATCGAATTAACATTTGCATCCTAATTCGTCATTATCACGGTTTGTCAATGCAAAGCCATCGAACAGCTCGGATTCTTTGTAATCAACTCAGCGACGTTACATGTTTCAGCTCAGTTAAAGCCTGAATCATGACTCTGAAACTCATTAAATCAGCATTAAGCGATATTCCAGATAAGACGATTGATTTTGCTGTTGTTTTCAACCTAAATTACTTACTTCTCCAGAAAACTCCTAATGCGGGTAGTAGTATAGGCTGTCGCTAGCATAGCCTATACTACTGCGGGTGTAATTTAGCCGTGTTATGTGAAAATAAACCTTTAGGGCATATGCGAACAGGAAATGCCAAGGTCGGCTTGCGCATCCGCTCTGTTTAATCAGGCCTTTGGATTTTGCTTACAAAATATCTCAATGTATAGCAAAGCAAACACCTCTATCAGCCCCGCCATGTCATCACGAAAACACGCCTATATAATTCTAATCCCCTTAACCCCCACTTTTATATACTTTTATTGTTTAGAGCAATATAAGATCAAACAAAAGCCGAAGATCTTTCGCACAGTAAAACCCTAGTGGTTTGTGTTGTTGAGCAGCAAGAGCTAGTATTTTTTTTGTGATTAGTTGTGGTGGTGGTTGTTTTGTCTCTTTTTTCATTTCCTCTTGGCGGCATTGATGGGCTGCAATTTTTGATTGTTTTTCCCTGAATTTACTGCTATAGTTTTTAAGGTATTTTAGGACAAAACTTGTCCGCCTTTTTCAAAACCACAATGCTAAAGATCACTAAATTCACAGCGTACAACATTACATTGTCGAATTTACCTGGCATTGATTATGTAACTGCGTGTTATATCAGATAACAATTATGTCCTATATTTAAATTGAAGCCATACTTGGAATACTTGCCCGTATTAAACGCATATCAATTAAAATTGAAGAAATGTCTGTCCCAGAGTATTGATGTATCTGAAAAAGAATATTACGTGGTGGGATCTACTGCTATATCGTTGGAACTACCCCCATAGCATGGTAACTACCTCGGTGATCTTGGAACTACCACGCCTGAAAAACGGGGCCTGACTCTTTTACGAGTTTACACTTGATTTTTTTTTCGATGTAGGAATGTTTAGGAAGGGCCTTTTTATCATTTTTATCATTTTTATCGACGAATGCTTTCAAATGTCAGCTCAAATCAACGGAGACAGGCTAAATTCTTCGCACTGACAAAATACTCGGGGGACAAGTGATCCGATGCTCAGTACGGGTAGAAAGATTTGAAGAAAGCAAATGACTTTTTCGATAAAATTTGGGTCCATAGAGGAAGCTGAGACATATTTACATGGAACCACATTGCCCGATTTCCCCATAATTCGTTCGTCGTGGTAAAATAAAATAAAAATAAAAATGACACCAACATTTGTTTGTCTATTTTATGACGTTAGCACTACCCCGCTGTGTCCCGGATGTGACGTGGGAACACAATTTCGTGGTAGTTCCTAGGTTTACCACCCGTGATATAATAGAACTGGTGTTTACAAGTGTATACATTATTTTTCTTATTTCTGCACAAAAAACATAGATTGTGGGTTAGCGTTAGAACCGCCTCGCCGAGGCGGTTCTAACGCGTACCCACAATCTATGTTATGAGCAGAAATATGAAGAATATCAGATTTTTTTTATCTGGAAATTTTCAATTTTTGGTGGTAAAATTTTCAGTATATTTGAATAGGCGTGTTTTCGTAATGTGAAGCGATCCTTTGGGGCATATGTGGACAGCAATGACCCAGAACAGCCTCGCGAGATCTGATCAAGGCCGTTGGTGTCAGCTTACAGGATCATTGGGTAACGTAGAATATCTATATAGCGAATACCTTTAACAGCCATACGAATTATGCCTTTGGTGTGTATGCGGAGAGCACAGCCGCGCAGTCTGATTAGGGCCTTTGTTATCCCTTTACGGCAGCACTGGATACTGCAGAGTATATCGACGTATTGAATGTCTTTACCAGATTGTGCGACTTTGCTGGCTGAATTGGATCTTTATTGTTCATATATGCTCGAGGAACCACTTTCTCATAGCGCGGCTGTTACTGTCCTTTCAACCACTTGGAATGCCTGGCGTTTTATTTTAAATGAAAATATTTTGTTCTGATTGACCTTAGCTTGTCAGAAACCATTTATCTATTCTATTTCTGTGTTGTGTTCTCAAATATTTACCCTAAATTTTAATTAACAGACAAAAATTGGTCTGACCAATTTCTATAGTAAAAGTGATTTGTTTTGTGTAAGACAATATATTTTCAGTTGTTTTTGCTGAATTTGAATTTTGGATGTTTTACAACATTACTGTGAAAATTTCAGAAAAAAACATCATGACAAGCGCAACTTGTTAAAAAAATCTGCCTCCAATTTACCTACACTAAGGTTTCTGCATAATTTGCATTCATTTTTGGACGGGTTTTTAAAAATAAATCCGTCCTTTGAAATAGCGATGTCCGGGCGGGCGGGCGTCGGACAGTCGGGCGGGCGGCCGGGCAGTCGGGCGTCGTCCGAGATTACTTTCTTTTCAAATTTATATGCTACCTTTATTCTTCAGTGGATTGCTTTCATATTAGGTAGGGATGAAGAGGAGGACCAGTATACATGTAGGCATGTCACATACAAGAGAGACAACTCTTACTTTCTTCGTTATGTACTTATCTCACCTGACGTCCCAGGTTTACCTTTAGGTTAACCTTCTTTCAAAGTTATGTGTTACCTTTATTCTTCAGTGGATTGCTTTCATATTAAGTAGGGATGAAGAAGAGGACCAATAGGCATGTCACATACAAGAGAGACAACTCTTACTTTCTTCATTATGTACTTATCTCACCTGACGTCCCAGGTTTACCTTTAGGTTAACCTTTATTCAAAGTTATGTGTTACCTTTATTATTCAGTGGATTGCTTTCATATTAGGTAGGGATGAAGAGGAGGACCAGTAGGCATGTCACATACAAGAGAGACGACTCTTACTTACTTCATTATGTACTTAAATCACCTGACGTCCCAGATTTACCTTTAGGTTAACCTTTTTTCAAAGTTATGTGTTACCTTTATTCTTCAGTGGATTGCTTTCATATTAGGTAGGGATGAAGAGGAGGACCAGTAGGCATGTCATATACAAGAGAGACAACTCTTACTTTCTTCATTATGTACTATTCTCACCTGACGTCCCAGGTTTACCTTCAGGTTAACCTTTTCTTCAAAGTTATATGTTACCTTTATTCTTCAGTGGACTGCTTTCATATTAGGTAGGGATGAAGAGGAGGACCAGTAGGCATGTCACATACAAGAGAGACAACTCTTACTTTCTTCGTTATGTACTTATCTCACCTGACGTCCCAGATTTACCTTTAGGTTAACCTTTTTTCAAAGTTATTTGTTACCTTTATTCTTCAGTGGATTGCTTTCATATTAGGTAGGGATGAGAGGAGGACCAGTAGGCATGTCACGTGCAAGAGAGACAACTCTTACTTCCTTCATCCTTCTCCACTGACATCCGAGATTTACCTTTTGGGTAACCTTTTCTTTAAAGTTATATGTTTCCTTTATTATTTTATGGATTACTTTCATATTTGGTAGGAATGAAGAGGAGGACCAGTAGGCGTGTCAAATCAAGAGTGACACTCTCACTTACTTCGTTATATACTTAGCTCTCCTGAAGCCGAAATCTTGTTCAGGCTATAACTCCCATACTGTTTGAGATAATTTGATAATATTTGGTAGGGACTGATATTAAGTAGGTCAAGTAGGAGTTTCGCACATGCAAGGACAACTCTTGCTTTGTTATTTTTTCTAGTTATCCCCCCTGAACGAATTTCTAAGCCAAATTCTTATACACTCCATAACTTCTTAATAGTTTGAAATATTTTGATGATATTTGGTAGAGACATAGATCAGGTCAAGTAAGGGTGCCACATGCAAGAAGAACAATTGCTTTGTTATTTTTTCTTGTTATCTCCCCTGAACGAATATCTAAGCCAAATTCTTGTGCACTTCATAAATTCTTAATGGTTTGAAATATTTTGATAATATTTGGTAAATGGCATAGATAAAGACCAGTAGGTGTGTCACGAGCAAGAGAGACTTTTTGTTACATAATTATTACCCCTGAAGCCGAAAGCTTGTCAGCCAAAATTGATTTTTTTTTTCACTTATGCAGGTTGAAGCTTTTCGGGGGTAAACTTTCATTTTTTTTTTTTTTTCACCTATGCAGATTGTTGTGGCTGAGCCTCTTCTATTTATTTACCAGTGACCACATCAGTAACCAGCAATTTTTGTGATAAAAATTATATTTTTGGACAGGCTTTTCACAGAAAAATTCTGTTCTTGAAAATAGCGATAACCGGGCGGTCGAACATCATCCGAGTTTTACCTTTTGGTTAACCTTTTTTTCAAAGTGATAGGTTGCCTTTATTCTTCTTCGGAAAAAACCGTCCATAACGCCGTTAGCATTTTTCTTGTTTTATGGGAAAAGTGACCTTTAAAAAAAAAAAAAAAAAAAAAAAAAAAAAAACAAGGACTAGAATAAAAGTTTTTGAAAATAGGTAGTTACGACAAATGGTTTTGCATCAAATTGCGACAAAATTTTGCAAATTTACTTCTTGTATGTTAAGCGCCAAGCAAAAACGACTTTCTGAAAGATGTCGAATGCACAGTAGGTTTTCAGCTGACTTTAGAAAATGCTGTTATTTGGAGGAATATGCTGCGTTTAGAAGGGCAAAACTATGACGAACATATTTTGCCCCTAGATTTCTGTACTGCCAAAAGAAGCATGAATCTAGGACAACACGTTCGCGAGTATTTTGTACGTCTGAACACAGCCATAGGTTTATATACCGAGAGTGTTCAGGAACTTTTATTCCCACAAACCCGTTTATATCGTTCGAAAGGTTATTATAAACCCGACTCATGTGACCTCAAATTAGAGAATAGCAATTATTCTCGTTGACAAGACTTCCGTTGGCTCGAACAAATATGATCGCTATTTATCAATTTTATATATGAATATATAAACGGAATAAACATTGTCATGTTTTAGGTAAACAAACATACTCAAATTCTAGTCGCCACCATTTTCTTGCACCGAAAGGCAATAGTAAAGGTTTACGGACACTCGCTAACTCCACCGTAAACGGTAACATAGGAATGGAAAGTTTGCAAACGTTCACGATTATCTCCGAACACATTGCTTAATTGAAACCCATCTTGAGGAAATCAATTTTTCTGTCAAATGTCTATATATTCGGACAGGTTAACTCCATACTATCTATATATCGACCGCAAACTCATTAAACGTACCTTCGGTCAGCCTGACATTCGCGCTGTCTGAATCTTCATTGGACGTTATTTGGATATTCAATGATGCAAAGTTCCTTCACGCGGACAACGAAGATATCCAATGAGGCAAAGTTTCTTCACGCGGACAACGAAGATATCCAATGAGGCAAAGTTTCTTCACGCGGACAACGAAGATATCCAATGAGGCAAAGTTTCATCACGCGGACAACGAAGATATCTAATGAGGCAAATGTTCTTCACGCGGATAACGAAGATATCCAATGAGGCCAATGTTCTTCACGCGGATAACGAAGATATCCAATGAGACAAATGTTCTTCACGCGGATAACGAAGATATCCAATGAGGCAAAGTTTCTTCACGCGGATAACGAAGGCTCGCATCAGCTCCATTTTACTACTGAATGATGTACCTACAAACGGCTGAAGAGTGGCAAATAGAATTTGAGCAAATTCATTTAAAGTGTAGACACATATTTCTTCTATTAAAGTTCACATGGTTCGAAGGCTCTGTAAACGCCATCGACGAATAAATTTTATGATTACTAAGGGACACTCTAATAAACTGTTTGAAACAAGAAACTTGTCTATTCTCAGTTTGTATTTCTTATTTCCATAACTCCAGCTGCCAAACTGATCAGAAATATCATTCTATCAATAAAATAGCAATAAACATCCACAGTTATAATAATTCGTATTGTGATAAATTTAGCCACGTAATAGGAACATTTGTCTGCAAGGCATATGTAGGCAGTAATAGCTCAGATCAGACTGCGCATCCGCGCCTTCGCTGTATGCTTATAGAATCACTGGGTACAGCAGAATACGTCAAATGATGCGGATGGTTGGCTTGACGGGATCTGTCGCCGTTCACCTACACCTTTTTTTATTTTTTGGCGTACCGTTTCTCCAGCTTCATCATTTGAGTCGCAACGTGAGAAAATGTAACTTCATACATGTGCGCCCAGCGAAGACTCGGATCACCCTGTCCAGGCTGATCTTAGTCTTCGCTGGGCTCTCTTTGGATACCGAAGGCTGTATGCACATGCAATCATTTAGGAAATGCTGTATCCTGGCTCATATAATATCGAGTCACAGACCCGACCAGTCAATACTCTACTTTCTCAATGCAACAACAGAAAGGCAGGCGATTACCGTCTTTACCTATCAATGCCTAGCGTCCTACTAAAGGAACTCCATCCAACAGTGCAGACCCAGATCAGACACCCACATAACGTAATAACAGACACAATTTCTATATGACACCCTTTTTAGGTACATGTACATTATAACCCATCCGACATTTGTGATAGTTCACTGTTCTTCAACACAGTTTCGGCTTTAATGTCACGTCTTTGGTATCACTCGATCAGAGATCGTTCAGCACACAAAGCAGTGAATTCACTAGCTAACTTAGGCAAGTTTTGTCTTAAAGCACTTTTTTCTAGGTTTGTCTTAAAGTACTTTTTTCTAGGTTCGTTTCTTTTACAGGTCCAGATGGACGGATCATTTTCGATTCTGCGGGCATTAAACAGAAATGATGAAACTTAATACCAATTGCAAATATTACACAAGTATCGGACTTTTCCCTGAGGCAATGAATGTTAACAGTTTCTGCAAAAGTTGTATCACACTCATTATACATGAAGCATGAGGTGGGCATTGGTCCTTGCATTGCTTCGTAAAACCTCCGCCAAATATATGAGACACGTGACATGTTCATGAAAACGAGTACCGTTACCCGCAGTTAGATAAATGTAAGTCATCACTTTATAATATATACAGTGAGACTGTGTTACAACGTTTGTTTCCGAAGATGTTGCCATTAAAATTAATTTGCTGTTGTAAAGAATCCTTAACAAACAGAATGATATGTAAGAAAGGTCTTGTTTTATTGTATTTCTTCATATAACATATGTTTTTGATATTTGTTTAGAATCTCCTCAATGAGGCGATTCTAACAAATCTCCAAAACATATGTTTTTGAAGTATTAAATACAATATTCTTGCATGATTTCTGATAAACTGTCACCTGTTGAGCGAAGGTATGTGTCAATCAAATTATCAGTATATCGTATTTTGTCCTTATACCGAGTTTCGGTATAAAAAGGGGTGACTGTACATTAGTTTAGAACATAGTTATCCATATGAAAGATGCTCAAGTAGGGAAGCAAGTGTTTTACTTTTAGAGTATCCTAATCTTCAGAAAGGGGTAGGTGTGCAGGAAAATAATCAGAAAGTCAAAATATTGTCTCTCTTTTACAACATGGCGGAAAATCTATTAAATGTGTCTAGGGCTGTGTTCATGTAACCGAAACGTTCACAGAGCGCGGCGTCACATCAGGGTCTACACTGTTTGCCACTCATCTAACATTTTTAGATACAACATCGAGGAGTTAAGTGTTCAAATTTTAGAACGAGTATGGTAAGGAGTTGAGGTGTCCGAATACTTAGGGTAAATATGGTAGGATCATGATCGGTCCGTCCACAGAGTATTCGTAAGATTAATTTGTATGCGCAAAATATGGCAAAGTGCGGATCCTTTGGAAAACAGAACAAATCAAAACAATATCGACAGTTTTCTCGAGCAGAGACAAATAGGCCGCGTCATGTGAAAAGATGCCGTCGAACATGCGCAATATGCACTGATTCAGATTTATCCCGCGCATGCGCAAAGTCTCACGGGGCATTTGCTCACCACTGATACATGTACGTTCTATAGTGTCACGGGGCATTTGCTCACCACTGATACATGTACATTCTACAGTGTCCAACGATTCTTTTAGCAGGTTGATATGGGCCTTTGTTATCCGTCTATGCACGAAGACGTTTTCGCATGGCGGGTAGTAAATGATATATCTCATTAATTTAGAAATATGTTTATCTGGGACAATATATATATTTGGTATGGTTAATTTTGTTTTATTATAAAATGGCCACTGAGATTACTCGTTCTTATACCATGTTTCAACAAAAGTATCGAGCATTTAGGTCTATCCAAGGTGATTCGAGATCTGTCGTCAATGAATGTCAAGATACATTTATATTTATAGTGGGATATTGCTAGCTTGAACACTGCAGCACAATGACAATTCCCGCAGTAAATCAATGCTGAAGTTGTAGATTGCTAAAACTGTCAACCTCAACCATGGCTTCGGACAGATGAACGTCCCAACCCTGCAGCCCTGATATTCCGCCTAGTGATTGATATCTGTTTGACATCTAGGCTTCTCATACCTAGAAGGGTGATTGAGGGAATAGGGAATGATTCTATATAGGTACTGAACTATAAATAGCTTTGTTTGTCCGAAAGTTTAACTGTTATTTTACGCATTGCAGACGATAAATGTGACAGCTTTCATTATTGTCCCCATGCTTTTGTACCTGATATGACAAACTTCATAAACCATTCCAAGTTTCGGACAAACAAATGACGTATTGTTTACCCGTGGAAAACCGTTCGCTATTGCAGGCACAGTTCGTTTCTGCTGGTATAGCCAACTTGAAGGGTAAATGGTCAAACGTGAAGGCATAATTAGATATTATTGGAAAGTGATAAAAATTATTTGTCTGGTACCATTTCAAGTAAGAAAAACCGTTGTATGACCTCATAACATAGACCATATTTAGAGGAATGAATGGTAGATATAGAAGACATTAAATGTATTACAAAATAAAGTCCAATGATAATTTACATACATTTATTCAAGATTGGCAAAAGCAGAGAGGTGTGGTCTTTTGATCTATTGTTCAGCCTAGCTTAAGATTTATGCGGGTTTTTGGTAGGTTTTCAGGAAAGTCGAGAGGATCACTATAGTCTAGTGTTAGTAATGGCACCCATGTTAAAGAAGAAACAATTAAATAAGAATTTGGATTTCTGTTGTTCTGAATAAGCATATTGTTTAAACTTTGTCACTTGGCTCATACTGTCACCTGTCTATATTACATACAATAAATATTATTTTGGATTTTTTTATTTTTGTCTCTGGCGTTTGATAAAGGTGGATGACTGTGTTTCGTTGCGAAGGTACTGAGTTTAGCAAAGACCAAAACAAACCTTATTAGACCATATTATTTGTAAAACATCGGAGACCATTTTAAAAACCAGAGATAATATTATGGTAATGTGCTAGAGACAAAGTTGTAAGAAATCACCAAAGATGCGTCTACTCATTGTACATCTATATAAACACGGGAAAAGAAGAATCGCTGGAAAGATAAGCTTACTTTTAAGGGAACGGAGAAGTGTGCGAATGCAACAACAACAACAAAAAAACAGCTCTAACGTCTATCCAAGAATAAATATGTCCCTGACAAAGCTACTTCTGAATTGAATGGTTCGGCAAGTCACCACATCAATGGCATCAAGAAGATATTCACCTGGGAACAGACTGGTGATAAACCTTAGACAAAGTGTCAAAGATTTCAAGTAACCTCGCTATTGAGCCTCAAGAGAGCGCATCTTTGCACGATAAAAGATCCCGAGAGATATGCCCTAGCAGTTTACTGACGCTTTCTTCGCGCAGATGGCTTTGATCACGATATTAAGGGGGCGTAATATACTTGGTAATTTGGCAGATTTTCCGCATTTCTTTAAAAGGAAAACAACATTTGTGACTTCCTATGTGCGTTCGATAACACCAAGCCCTTTCTGAAAAGTGGTTCACTTTAAAAGGAAAAAAGAAATTCTTTCCTTTTAGAGTAGACCCCAATAAAGAAGGGAGACAAAGCGGTTTTGAAGGAGTTACTCCCCACCCCACGCCCCTGAAGGTATGTCAGTTCCCATTTAAGTGTTAGTAATAACATAATAGAACGAAAGGCACAAGACTCATCACGAAAACATACCTAATATAATTCTGACCCCCTTAAACCCCACTTTTTATATAGTAAAACGGGGGTTTCCAGGGGTAATCATTTTATTTCTTATGTCTGCTCAAAAACATAGATTGTGGGTACTCGTTAGAACCGCCTCGGCGAGGCGGTTCCAACGAGTACAACAGTCTATGTTTTGAGCAGAAATATGGAAAATATCAGAGTTTTTTTATCTGAAAATTTTCAGTTTTGGAGGTGAAATTTTCTATATATTTGAATAGGCATGTTTTCGTAATGATAGTTTTCTCCTTGATCTGTTTTAATATAAACTAAAACAAACACAGTAAATAAAATATCTGAGGTACTATGAGCTTCTACAGCAGCGCTTGTAGCAGAGTAAAATCATCTAACTGTCTCCTGCTGATCTCGCGGTCTAAGGTTTGAATCCCTCTTATTGCAATATTCTTTTCATAGTTGTACAGTTTTGACATTGTAAAGAGTCATTGTTATGTTATCAACTTATCGTCCGGTCCAGAAATGACTAAAATACCCTTGACTTGACGTTAACAAAAAAAATCACGAATACTCACGTACAAACCAACGAAAACCAAAGCATCCAACTCCCAGTTTCCATTTGTATGCTGCTTTTGTAATTTTATTATTGCCATGTTTGTTTCGGTAGATGTCAGTTATAACAATAAAATATGCTAAATAGAAATCGTCTTGCTGGCTATTTCATTTATTTATTTTTTTTTTTTTTTATTTTTTTTTTTTTTTTTTTTTTTTTTTTGCACATGTGGTTCTTTATTCAAAGGGATAACAATATATTTAGCTTAAAATAATCCCTAGCTCTTATAATGTTCCAAATTTTCGGAGGGATTCCATCCTTCATCAGGGTAAACCCTGATGAAAGAGGGAATCCCTCTGAAAATTTGGAACATTATAAGAGCTTGTAATTATTTCAAGTTATATATATATATATATATATATATATATATATATATATATATATATATATATATATATATATATATATATATATATATATATATATATATTTGTCGCTGAGACAACATAGTAACATTCTGATAATTTAACATTCCCTTGTCTTTAAATAGTATCATCAGAATTTTCTGTACGCTTTATGGTAAACTTTTCTCTGTGCTCAGTCAAAAGGGAACTCACTATGTAGTTTCTCCTTTTGTTTACGTAGGCAACCGTGCAATAGTAATAAAACACTAAACACACCTAATTTCCAGTCAGAGAGGTTCCGTTTTCTCGTCTTTTAAAAGATTAAATCAAAGTGTTTCAGAGCCCATGTCGCTCAGATAAGAAATTTGCCTTTATTTCTAGCTCTAAGTTTGCAGATGGAGGATGCTAAAATTGATTTTATTATTTAATTCTGATTTTTACTGGCTTGCCCTCTGGTACGTCGATAACTACATAAAGAAAGGAGTGTTTTTTAAAACTGATATACTCGGGTTGTGTGCACATGCCTACTGTCAAGTCTGAAACGATCGAGACATTATAGATGAGGCTCTGAAACTTCAAACGTCTGCTTGTTATGGTTGTTATGGCAGTAGTAAAAAGACATTACCTTTATGATGGTAATTGCATGCTTTAGTAATTCATTACCACGTACAATATTTTCATCAATCACATACATGACGTAATGTAAGACAAGGGCCTTTACCGCATATGTGGCAGCATAGACCCTAGTTAGACTGCGCTTTCTTTCGCGCAGTCTGACTAGGTTCTTTGTTAACCAATGGTATATCGACGAATATAGAAGTCTTAATCCAATGTATAGGTTGATCTGGGTCATCGGTGTTCGATCAGATTGATATACCATTCAATTTGTAGGTTAAGCACAACATACATCAAGTAAGCTGTGACATGAAAACCCTACCTTAATACGTGAACAGCGAAGGCGGAACCAGCCTGCACATTTACCAGCAAGGGCGTCTGGATTCCTTTTACACAATCACTAGGATAAGTCCTGTAATCCACAATGACTTGACCAGGTTGCACGGATGCTGAGGCTGAGCTCAGTCCTGTCTATTCGGAAATGCTGTAGGACCGTTTCGCTTGGTGCAACTGAAATAACTAACGGTTAACACTCTGGGTAAATTTTTTAGCGGACGACATTTTGAAATATTTTTTCTTATTTTTCCCAGACAACAGGATTTGACATTTCATTCAAATTGTCTCCAAGACAATTTGAATGAAATGTTAAATCCTGTTTTTTGGAAAAATAAGATAAATATCTTCAATTTGTCCGATGCCGAATTTGTCCAGAGAGTGGTAAAGGTTAATGGAGAAGACCGGAAGTACTTGTGAAGTACAAGTACATAAGCTCTTTTACGAAGCAATTAGTTTACTTTGAGTCTGGATTATAAAACTTTACAACGCTCTAGAAGAAATCAACAGACGACAATGATTGAAAGTTTTTAAGATTTTTTTTCTTTCCATGAACATATATGGCTTAGCATTCAAAGCGCCGTTCACAATTGTTCCAGATGAGACTTCGATAAAAGCAAATAAAAGGGAAAAAAAGGAAAAAAGATTGATTGTCTAACGTGAATAATCTGCCTGCAAACAGTTCAAATAAGATAGCCTTATTTTTTGTGAATAAAAATAGTCTGAGAATGTCGTCTTCTGCTTCTACTGAGACTGGTGCCTTAAGGATTAACACTGTATCGTCTGTGAAAGAAATTATTCAATGATAGACCAAAAATTATTGCTAAACCAAAAAGTCTGGGAACCACATCACATCTTGTTTTTAAAATGGCGTATGCTAGTATTTGAATTTAGCATGCTGAGGGCCGCCGGAAGAAAACTTACTTTAATAAAACAACATTTAAAAGGGGTATACTTAAGTTACATCATAGTTTGAACATTTTATCGACCAATAAAATATTAGTATGAGAGGTCGTTCTACAGTCGTTTTTTTTAACTATTGTAATCGGTCTTTGTTCGTCGTACATCCGTCGTAAACTTTCGCTTTAAACAACTTCCCCTCCAAAACTGCTGGACAGAATTTGAAATAATTTCACAGAAATGTTCTTTGGGTGACCCTCTATCCAAATTGCTCAAACCGTACCGCTCCGCTGAACAAGATGGCCGCCAGCGCTAAAAAATAGAAAAACAAGAGGCCCATGGGCCACCATGCTCACCAGAGCTCAGGTAGGCACTGCCCACTGGCAGCCATGTATTTTTATAAACCATGGCGGCGCAGCCAAAGGGTGCTACAGATGAAATTTGGACGCAATCGGCCCGGTGGATTCAGAGGAGATATCGTTTGAATGTGCCAGACAACAGACAACAACGGACAACTGCCCATCCTATAAGCTCCCCTGGAGCCTTCGGCTCTGGTGAGAAAAAAAAGCAACAAAAAAACACAAAACCTGTAACGGCTAAAATGGTTAATATTTCTATAAAGTCTCAGCCTCATATAGCATATGGTTTCTGAGGAGATGATTCTTAAGTATTGCTTTTTTTTTTTTTTTTTTTTTTTTCATTTTGGTTTCTGTCGCAACCAATAAAAATGAGCAGTAGGCCTTTAATCATATGTCAGATAGAAAATTGCTTAAGGAACATTTCTATGAAAGTTTTGTCAAAATATCATGAAAGGCTTGGCAGTAAATGTCTTTTTTTTTTCAATTTCCCCCATTATAAGTCTATGGAAACAATAAGTTGCCATAGCAAACAAACTAAAGAGCTGAATTTCATAAAGAACACAAAACCTGTAAAGTGTAATATGGTGAATATTCCATAGACCCTCAGCCTCAAAGAGCATATGGTTTCTGAGATGATAGTTTAAGTAGTTTTTCTTCTTCTTCTTCTTTTTTTTTTTTTTTTTTTTTTTTTTTTTTTTTTTTTGGTTTCCATGGCAACCACCAATATGAGCAACAGGCCTAAAATTATATAGCTGGTAGAAGATTGCTTAAGTAACATTTCTATGAAGTTTTGTCAAAATATCTACAATGGCTGGCAGTAACTGGCATTTTTTAAGTCTATGGAAACTCTAAGGTGCCAAAGCAACCAAACTAAAGAGCCGAATTTCATAAAAAAATCACAAAACCTATTAAGGCAAATATGATGAATATTTCCATAAAATATCAGCCTCATAGAGCATATTGTTTCTAAGGAGGATTTTTTAAGATTTTTTTTGTTACCATGGCAACCAATAACAAGGGCAGATAACACCAAAAGTAAAACAGTTAGAATGATTCTATTTTGTCGCAACATACCCTGTCATCAAGCTAAGTATATTTGAGAAATTTTATGAAAATATTTTGGGAGAAAAAAATCAGCACAACTCTAGAAATTTTACTGCAAACTAGTTTCGGAATTTAATCCTTCTTCAGTGCACAAAAAAATGGCTGAATGTTACTAGGAATTGATTATGACGTTACTAAGTGACGTCAAAACGCCAAATAATTTGACGTCAAGAATGCCAAACCATATGACGTTTCCTTGCAACATTTAATGAAATGGCAGAAATGCACAAAATAATGTATACATTAGACTGAATCAATGATACAACCTGTCACTATGAAACTTCACAAGTGCAAAGCTTAAAGATTTTAAAATAGTGACAAACAGTTTTTTTGTATATATACATTTTTTTATGCAAATGCTTTGCAATATGAGTCGGAGCACATCAACTCCCACAACTGTCACGTACACCCAGTGAAGACCTATATCAGCCCATGCATCCGCACATTCCGATCAGAGTTTTCACCATACACTCAAAGGGTAGCTAATGGCCTATAGTTTTAAAGAAAATGGCCAGTGAATACCCCGATCAAAATGCGCGGATGCACAGGCCAATACGATGCACAGACATATCCCAGTCACCACCAGGCACCTATGTAAATTGCAGGAATCACTGCGCCAAGACTCATAAACAAAATAGTTCAAGTTTTAGGAATCTGGTACAATACCTTAGTGTTCATTCCATTTGGTGAAAGGGTTTTGAGACGATGCATGAAAATATTTAAAACCATTAAAAGAGTTATAGCCTGGACACGAAATTTTGCCAAAGGCAGATAACTCAGAAAAAAACACTGGGCAGAAGAATCATCTTGCCTGGTAAAGGACCACTCAAGGAACTTTTCTGTATAAGTTTTGTCAAAATATCTACAATGGCTTAACAATAAATGCCATTTTTCTATTTTCCCATTGTAAGTCTATGGCAACTTTAAGTTACCATACAGACCAGAGCTTTTGAGCAGTAGCAAAGAAAAACACAAAATTTGTTGAGGCTAATACAAAGAATATTTCTGCAAAATCTCAGTCCTATGTCCTATATGGTTTCTGAGAAAAAGATTTTTAAAGATATTCTTCCTTTTTTGCATTTTGGTTGCCATGGCAACAATCAAAATCATGGTTGGGCAGCAAAATAATTTGCCTGGTGGAGGATCATTAATGGAACATTTCTATAAAAGTTTTGTCAAAGTATCTACAACGGCTTAACAATAAATGCCATTTTTCTATTTTCCCATTATAAGTCTATGGCAACTTTAATTTGCCATACAAACCAGAGCTTTTGAGCAATAGCAATGAAAAACACAACATTTGTAGAGGCTAATACAAAGAATATTTCTGCAGTCTCAGCCCTATATTCCAAATGGTTTCTGAGGAGATGATTTTTATAGATATTTTTTTTTCTATTTTTTGCTTCTATGTCGCCATGGCAACCAATCAAAATGAGCACTGAGCAAAATAATCAACTGCCTAATAGAGGACTACTGAAGGAACATTTCTGAAGCAGTTTTGTCAAAATATCTGCAAAGGCTTAACTTACAATAAATGCCATTTTTCTATTTTCCCATTGTAAGTCTATGGCAATTTAAAGTTACCATACAAACCAGAGCTTTTGAGCAATAGCAAAGAAAAACACAAAATTTGTTGAGGCTAATACAAAGAATAGTTCTGCAAAATCTCAGCCCTATGTTCCATATGGTTACTGAGGAGATGATTTTTTTAAATATTCTTCCTTTTTGCATTTTTAGAGTAGACGAAAGCCAGTGCAATTTTGAAAGCGTTATCTCCCCTGAAAGTGTATCAATTGCCCTCACATGGCAGTTTGGTTTCCCACAAAATGTATTATCGTGACCATTCCTTTAGAACTAAGTGATGGTAATGTCAAGAGAAGGGTCTTCGATTATGTCATACTAATCACATCTTCAACATTGCGAAATAATGTCGGGCCGGCCGCTAACACAAATGAGAACAGCGTAGCGTGACTGTTCCTCTCGCAGTTTGGTCAGTATCTTCATCATATATCTCACAGAATCTAGGGTTTGTAGCTCTCGACTCTGCACAAACGCATTCTGGTCAAAGTCTTTGCTGTTCAGATATGTTATACGTACCACTTCTTGGCTACCGGCCCAAACGACAATCAGTTCACTGATCAGAACGAATTAATGTCTGTATCCTATTTTATCATTATCGCCATTTATCAAGGACACTTGTATTGAAATACCCTAGAACGAGAAAACATGCCTACTCCATACTCAAAGACTGATGCTGAGACCACCTTGCGGATCTGCTACCACTGGAGAGGACATTTCATGTTCCTACATAAACATGTGGATCAGTCATAAGATAAATAATGACCAACGAAGGTCGAGATCAGGACTCACAATTATACAGACTGATCTGAAGGTTTACTGTCGGTTGAGTGTTTCTTATGATCCGAATCATTTCGTATTCAGTGCGCAATTATTGTTATCAGCTTGGCATCATTAATAGCTGCTGTTGACTACAAATCCTGATTGAGAGTGCAAGTTATCAAGTCTGCTTCATGTTGGTTTTGTTTTCATTTGTCATCGATGAGTGAAGAATTATACAGTGTTTTTGTATAATCTTTATTTATTTTATGTTTTATTGATTGTGAAGGAAGCTCTCTGGCATGCAGATTCCGTATAATTACCTAAATTTTAGTTATAATCCTTATTTTTATTGACAGTGAAAGCAAGGCTTTTGCTTATGGTCTCAGGACATTTATCCAAATTCTGTGTATAATCTTGGAATATATTTTTTGTTTGTGAATGAAGCTTTTTGGCTTATAGACTTCTTATTTGTATAATCTTTGTATTAACTGGAGTAATGAGTTTACTCAGAAATGTGGAAGAAGGCCACAATTCTTGAAGGATATTGAAGAATGAACTCAAACCAACTGTCGCTGCAAAATTGCATAGGTTTCATGTCTGCTTTCTGAGGTTTTTCTTGCTAAAGTCGAACAGATAAGCCTCAAAGAAAGCGAATATTCTGATATTCCTCCCCACTCCACCCACTCCTCCCACCGCCCTTTAAGAGCTGACTCTCCAAGTCGACAATATTTAAGCCTAAGGTGGAGTATTGGTATCAGAAAAGAAAAACAGCCCCTTAAGTTTTACTGTTGGTCGTTCTAAGGCGGTGATCGTTCTCAGTGTCATTTTCATGAATATAATGTTCTTTTGAAAACACTGCAAGAAGGTCTATTCTACCTGAATTTTAAGATGACTTAGTCTATAATTTCAGACAGAATGCTGGCAGAACTGATTGTTATTATTTTTTTATTTATTTATTTATTTATTATTATTATTTTTTGTAATAAATAAAACAAATCGATTGTCACTCGCTACCAAAACATTAGTTACAACAAGTATATTATGCGACAAACTGCATGCATGGTGTTTACTCATTTATGGTTAATAACTTTGCTTTCGTCTGTAATTGCACGACGGTGAGTCGGTTTCTGGGCTAAAATGATGGTTTCCTCCTCAGTCTGTTTCAGGACGTTGGAGCATCCTTCGTGGTCCTGTGTGTATGTGTGTGTCTGTGTGTGTCTGTGTTTCGTTTTTTTTTTTTTTTTTTTTTTTTTTTTTTGGTGTTTTTTTTTTTTTTTTTTTTTTTGTTCTATTTTTTTTTTTTTTTTTTTTTTTTTTTTTTTTTTGTTTCTAGCTTTACTGTGCCTTTGATCCCTTTGCTTTGTTTCATCATAGTGTTTAAGACTATGTGTGTTTCACTGTGATGTTTCACCGATGAAATAGAATACCCCTATATGGACAGAACAGATTTTTTAATCTACAAGTCACCCTATTGCTTATCTTCTAAGTTTCAAGTCAGTTGGCCTTTCGGTCAGGAGAAGAAGCGAAAAACAGATTTTCAAGATAGCCGCCACGGCGGCCATCTTGGATTTCGGATCGAAAATATTCTAGCTATTTTTTTTATCTACAAGACACTCCGATGCTTCCTATCAAGTTTCAACTTAACTGGCCTTTCGGTTCAGGAGAAGAAGCGAAAAATAGATTTTCATTATGGCCATCTTGTATTTCCGATCGGAACGATTTAACTATTTTTGATCAAAAGTCACCCCTATAAAGTTTCAAGTCAACTGGTCTTTCGGTTAAGGAGAAGAAGTGAGAAATAGATTTTCAAGATGGCGGTCATGGTGGCCATCTTGGATTTCCGATCAAAATGATTTTAGCTATTTTTGATCTACAAGTCGCCCCGATGCTTCCTACCAAGTTTCGAGTCAGTTGGCTCAGGGGTGTAAGAGAAGTAGGTTTTTAAAGCAATTGTTGACGCCGCACGACGGACGAAGCAAATTGTTCTGGGCATACATTTTTTGCACAGATCTGTCTGTACTTATACCAGCTGTAGTGATGATCATTAGACTATAAAAAGGAATGATCCTTGAGAGCAATTAACACAAACAGATAAGAAAAACAGCTGAAATGTGGATTTCTATGGGTCAGACTAGCTAGTTTCGGCCAATTAGAACTCATCAGTGACCCTAATATACATTTTCAATTTCACATCTCCCGAAAGGGGCTCAATAATCACAAATGACCAGAAAATATAAACTACACTATTGTGCCAAACGAGACCAACACCAGCTGTAGTGAAGACAAGTTGAATCTAATCTAATGTTTATTGGCATGCTAAAAGGAAAAAGGAAAGGAACTAAATAAGCTCTTATGCTTTCGTTCTAATCCTGTTGTTGTTTTTTAATGTGTTGACATGTAAACATTTTGGAAATAAGTATGTTTAAACCAAAAAGAATCCAAATGAAAGGTGTGCTGCTTTCTGTTGAACAGAGCAAAAAAAAGTGAACTACTCTGTTTATTGTGTAACTACTGCAAAACAATATGAAAGAATATAAAATATGGCTTGCAGACTTCATAAGTGACAATATGACAATCAAAATTAATGTTTAGCATTCTCTGCGTAAATACAGCAGACAACAAAATCCCGTTTTTTTGTTGTTTTTTTTTTTTTTTTTTGTTGTTGTTTTTTGTTTTTTTTTTGTTTTTTTTTTTTTTCAGAAAATAGGCTATGACGATTTGCATGAAAAGTCAAAACCTGTTTTCCTGGGCCCAGTTGTTCAAAACTAACGACATCGTTAGTTAACGATTCGTTAAAATTTACATCGAGTGATACGCAAACATGCTGAAATTATTTGCAGTGCAAAAGCTACTCACATTTTTTCAGCAAAAAATATCAGAATATTGTATATTGAATCTGCTAAAACAGTTAACGAAATGACCCTTAACGAGCTCGTTAAGCTAACGACGCTTTGAACAACTGGGCCCTGGAAAAAAAATAAAAAAATATTACAATAGCCAGCATGTTAAGTGTTAATAAACAAATACACGGGAACGTCTTTATACTAACTTCGTTATAGCACGCATTACGTAAACACGCCTATTCAAATATATTGAAAATTTTACAACCAAAAAAGGAAAATTTTCAGATAAAAATTCTGCTACTTTTCAAATTTCTGCTCAAAGCATAGATTGCGGGTACTCGTTAGAACCGCCTCGACGAGGCGGTTCTAACGAGTACCCGCAATCTATGTTTTTGAGCAGAAATAAGAAAAATAATGTATACCCCCATAAACCCCAGTTCTACCATATAAAAGTGGGGTTTAAGAGGGTCAAAACTATATAGGCGTGTTTTCGTGATTGGTTGTTGATAAAAGACAGTTCACCTATGGGTCCCAGAATGTTGTATCCAAACAAAAACGTATAAATCATTTAGAAAAAGAACGAACATAAAAGTCATTTTTCTGTATAATTTATACATTTTTAGTTTGGCTGCAACACAGTTGTTTTAACACCATGGTTTTAATTTACACAAACGGACAGAAACGAAACAAGTTTATTGAAAAGGACCGAAATGAACACTCATTTGAGAATGTAAACATTAGAATTTCATTAGAATGATAATATTGTGCCTCTAATTCCGGTTGTTTTTGAATCTAGACTCAGATCACTTAAGAAGTACAGGTATGTTGGTATGTTGACCTCAATAATTTCGAAACTACTGAGGTGTTCAAATGGTTTACGTAGGTTTCGCGACTTGCAAGTTCGCCACCTGTACAGCACCTCATACACTTTCGCGAAAAGAGGTTTCGCTCCCCATACAATGCACGTTTGTGCTACTTACGAGTTTGCTACCTATATTTTGTTAGCATCCACTAGAATAAAATGTTTAAAAAGGTACTTGGCTGAATAAATTCAAATATTTTAGGTCACTACTGGTATCAGTAACGATAACTCTTGCAAGACAAAATCACATTTTGCCATATAACTTGAGTATTATTCATCTGAAACTTGCACATATACATTGACTTGACACTTGAAATGCAATTATACTGAGATAAAAAAGTTTTTTGTTTTTGTTTTTTTTTTTGTTTTTTTTTTCAATATGAATTATTGCCCCCTGATTACGATTTTTTTCTATCGTGCTATATGGAAAAAAAAAAGCTGTACTTAACTTAGTAATAATGCATTATCTTAGCAATCTATTTCTAAGATAAGACGAAACTTATTATGAAACCTTGTTACGACAGATTGCACACCATAGATGCTCTTGACATATAGTGTTTTTATTCTTGCAGGAGTTATTGTCCCTGAATTATAGCATTTATGTGGAAAAAATGGGTAAAATTCATGTTTTAATTTAATATTTTTCATACTGGAGATCAGGTTAGAATAAAATTTGTATGGTAGTATCCATTTGATAAATAGTATACCAGTTTACATAAAATTATGTGTAAGGCATGAGTTATTGCCCTTGATTTTGCTATTTTAGGTGGTAGAATTACAAAATGCGCCCTTAAAACTCTTACAGCCTCCCAAATATGCAACGCATGCATATAATTCAGTATAAATTTTGATTTATTAGACGAATCCTTCAATATGATGTATTTGATTACAAATAAGAATTATATTTATGTGGCTATTTGAGCAATTTTAATCACATTTTATAATGTTGAGCGCATGCTCCTAGAAAACAGGGGGCGGGGTAACAATTCGTTACTATTTGCCAAGATAAATAATCATTTTCGTGTGCATTATTATTCAGATTGTCTCCGTATATCTAGAATATTAAAGCAATACTGACTTTTTTAAATCAATTGAATTTAGCAAAACTGTTCAATCATTTAGAAAAATAGAATTTTGCTGTTTCGTGGATAGGGTTTATTCTCGTTTCACAGGAGGTGAAATGTCATGTCACCATTTCGGTGGACAAAAATGTTGAATATTAGGTATACTAAAGTTTGCTTTGCATCCTTAAGGCTTTCCTGCATTTTGCATATTTTGAAGCCATTCTGTTGCAATAATTAATGGTATCTCATAGATGTTACTTGCTACGTTAGAATGACTTCCTCAGCACTACTAGGTCCTAGAACAATTTTGAAGAAAATGCCTAAAGAATGCACCTTTGAAGCATCAGAACTCTGATACCACGTGGTGACTTCAGCATTTTATTGTTTTATAACTTTCACAATGAAAGGGGAAAGTAAAATGCAGAATTTAAAGAAAATCTATTTTTGGGATAAAATGTAGCACCAGGTGTCAGTAGTGAGTTTAATATATACCAGATAGGCCCAAAGTACTATTACCGAAACTTTTACAGAAGTATGAAAGTTTACGGTGATTACCTAAATTTACTAAATTGCACTATTTTACCAATATGATTGCACGATTGTGTATTATGGTTTATTGGCATGCTTAAATATTTTAAAGCGAAGTTCTTTCATAAACTTTATTTTAGCACATGAAGAAATATTGTAACAGGCGAAAAATAGCTAATCATGCTGTTGCCTGGGATCAAACCCGGGCCGCCTGAGTGACAAACCAACACTCTACCGTTACGCTATAAAGCTGGCTTGTACTGCAAGGCAGTACAAGTTTAATATATATCTATCACTGCTACATATCCACCACCCCCCCCCCCTCCCCCCTCAACCCTCACGCCCTCCTTTATAAAATTCGTCCCAGAATCTTTAATTTCAGTTTTGAATGAAATTCACCTGTACACGGAAGTGCTCCTAGTCTCTTTGGGTCGTTTACGGGCACCTGATGTATCAGGTGAAAAAAGTTTAAAGATCCATGCCGCGGCCGGAGATCGAACGCGGACCGCCTTTTTGACAGAGCAACACTTTACCACGACGCAATAATATATACGAGTATCCTGCTTGTACCGAAATGTAGTTCAAGTTTATCATATACCTATCACTACTATGTTATTACGTACATTTAATATATCATTTCTACAGACAATGAAAGGACTAGAAATCCCAGCCAGTATTCGAGGTTAGTAGTACTAGAAGATGTATCACAGTTTAAGCATGGTATGATCCGGTTACAAGTTCTTGACTGGGAGTGGTCTAAATGTGAGCAAATGGCTTTGCCTATCACTGTCGAAATGGCTCAGTCTATTCATAAATTGGGTTGAACAGCGTTTGGCTATTAGGTTTTCACTCTCACTATTATTATATTCGAAATTATGACTACGCCTGGTACGTCGAACTCGACCATATAGCTTAAACTGCTTATACAATCAAAAGTTCTTCCTTATAGATTGGACAGGTTTATTTCAGATTTTAGGGGCGTCAGTAGTTTATTTATTCTCTTTTTGTCGGAAATACCTTATTTCATGTACACAGTGTAGGTCCTGATCAGCTGTGTTGTATACATGTAAATGCTGAAATTTGGTTAGTAATACAGGATATTACTATTATATGGTGGTATATGAATGAAATGAGCCTCGGTGGCTCAGTTGGATGCGCCGTCCGACTGGAGACCAAGAGGTCGCGGGTTCAACCCCCGCCGAGGTCGGCAACATCCTTTCGTGGAGATTGATTATGAAATATTTTCTACGGTCATTTTCTCCCTTCCGCTGATTCAAGAAGGGCAGTTGTCAGTTTCTAGCGAAAGAATGTGCACAATACTGGTTAACCGCTTAGAGGACTAAGCCTGCCCAGTAAACGTGTGGTTAGGTAAACTGACCGCGCTCGACATGACCCCATTGGGTTGACTGGGCCGTAAAACCTCAACACAAACAAACAAACGATAAAAAAATGCTAATATCGCATGTGTGCCCAAAGATAGCATCTGCGTCCAGCAAAGACTCATATCAGCCTGTGCATCCGCATAGTTTTCTTTGCTGTTAACCTAAAACGTTTTGGATTCTTGGATCTCCTGGTAGATGTTATTATTGACCTCATTAGGACAGAAATGCCCGAATCTTGACAAAAATATGTGTCAACCATTTTAAAGACATGCAAACATCTTACAAGCCACTTATTCTACTACACCATTATTTTTTTCAGAGAGACGGCAGCTAGGCATCTACCTATAGTATTATAGTATTCGCCCTATGAACTCAAAAAAAGATATTTTTAGATCCTGAATATTTGTAGAATGGTGTATAATATATAAATGGTGGTATAACTTAATATGCTTCAGATTTTCGAAGCAGTCGTGCAACGTCTTTTGTTATAGCGGCCAACTAAGACGTTGGTTCCTTTCCTCGCATTCATCAAACATTAACTTTCTTTCACAATATAGTTCAAATGCATCTTGAGCTTAATTAATGGATTTGCCGTTCTCTTTTAAACATTTTACCAATTATAGTTATGGTGGTCATTTTAGATGCCATTTCCCGATTATTTTAACCATTTGTTTGTCTCAAGTGAGCCTCGTATTTAATTTGCTGACAATAACGGGTAAACTGATTTCTGAAACAAAACTTTTAACCCTTGTTCTGCTGAATCCGGATATGCCCTGCCTTTGAAAACAGTGTAGATCCAGATAAGTTGGCTTCTAAAGAAACCAATTTATTTGGATCTGCACTGTTTGTCATTAAGTATGACTTTGTATCAACAACCTGAATCAAGTCATCTGATTGGCTGGAAATTAGAAGTGGGTGTGGCATCTTAATTTATTCAGCATGGCAAGGGTTAAGAGGAATTGATACAGTTTCAGGAAGGCTACTCTGTCAAAATTGTTTGCCTCCCTTCTGATATATGTGTCCACTGTAAGAAAAAGAAAATTGCTCCCATTGGGAGCGACTTCTTTTCTTTTAGAGTATACCTGTTTACAGAAAGCATTTGACGTGTAGGAAAGCTAACAGGAAGTCACAAATGTTATCTTCCCTGTACAAAATGGTTGAAAATCTTCCAAGAGTATCCAGTCCCTTAAATGAAATATGTTTGTCAGTGGAAGGACTAAATCACAAAAATTTCCAAGCTCCAGTGGGTCGAACTGTTAAATTGTAAGGCGTATTATGATACAAAAACAAATTTCATTTGTCGTTGTAGCTAAACATCAATTGGATATATGCATTATGACAGCGCATATGAGCCAAGACAAAGCATTTTATTACAAGATGGCATATGCATATGCTCCCAGCGAAGACTCAGGTCAACCTGCACATCCGCACAGTCTGATCAAAGTCTTCGCCGGGCACCCTGTCGGCAAGATCCAAAGCGTCTTCAGGCGGATGGCAAAGTGTTATACAGTAAAACCTCAATAGTTCGAACACCGATGGCTCGTTTACCATGGATCATTCGAACTCGTTTTTGAGTCCCTATGAAATTCTTCCGATAGGTCCAGGAAACGAATATTTAGGTAAAATGTTCTTATTTTATCAGGATATTGTATATTGTGTGTACTCATTAGAATCGCCTCATCGAGGCGATTCTAATGAGTACACTCAACATACAATTAATATAAAGAAGATCGAAAAGAAATCCCTAATTTATCACCATTTGCTTCCTGACCTTGCGCCATAATTAAGCCTCAGTGGCTCGAACTACCCATGTCTCGAACAAAATTCCATGGTCCCAATGATGTTCGAGCCATTAAAGTTCGACTGTATATAAGATGTTTAATACTTTTAAGTATCATTATTTTCTTGTTTACTGCAAGTCTCTATAGAACTTTCTTGAAAATCTTTTTTACAATAACCAGTTGTTTATATTCTTTTTAGAACATTCCAGAAGGAATATTCTGGATTGAGCTATTTTTGGTATGTCATACAACATTTAGAATATTCTTGACTTAAACTAGAAAATGTCTCTAGCACATTCTTTCTCTTGAATGTTCTTTGGTGCTATAAAGGAGAAAAATTCATATGGGTATCTTTGTATGCTTTCATCAGAAATTATTCTATACTGGATTACTTAAATATTTTATTTATTCTGGAAATTCAGGGACTTCAAATTGTGGGATCAGAAGCTATATTAAACGGATTTATTTTAGAAATTCTTGCGAAATAATTCTCAGGGACTTCGTGACAATAAAAGTTGAAAGGTACAGTGTACTTATATTTTTTTTTCTGTTTTGCATCTTGTCTTATTTGTTATTTTTTTTTTTTTTTTTTTTTTTTTTTTTTTTATCTATTTATTTATTTATTTTATTTTTTTATAGTAGATAATTTTTAATTTGTGTAAAAAAATACCAGACGACATACTTATTATATTGTTCTTATCTTTTCATAGGCTTTTTATCTTTCATGCAAATTGTAATTATTGGGGGAAGATAAGGAACATATTGAAAATCAGTTGTCGTCTGTTGATTTTTCCTCAGCATCCTAAGTGTTAAAATCTACAATGTAGAGGTATGTATTCTGGAGAGCTGGGCATGCCATCTCATCATAATGTGTGCACTCTGGTCTGAGCTTGCGCAAGTAGCAATGTCGTAGACAGGTTTTATCATAACGAGGCTCATTGTTAGGAGAATCAATAAAAAACTCTTTATAATAACGGGTACCATATTTACCCTAAGTATTGGGACACCTTAACTTCTTACCATACTTGTCCTAAAATTTGAAAACGTCTATTTTACTACATGTGTACCTGTTGATGTATCTAAAATAGTGCTGGATGAATGGCAAATAGTGTAGACCCTGATCAGACGCCGCGTTCTGCGTCGTCCGGTCGGAGTTCACTGTTTACTAATGCATGCCCCGCTATTTAGGGTGATTACGGCAATCAAGTTCTTCCAATCAGACAGTGGCTTCGTAAAAGAAATAAATGTGAAGTTACTGCGTTAGCCTGGCGGTTGGTAAGGTAAATTAAATAAGCAACGTCATGCGAAAACGGTTTCTTTAGGGCATGGGGGCACTGAAGGCCGAGATGGGCCTGCGCGTTCCCACGTTCTAATCGGGACATTCGCTGTTCCCCTACAGAGCTATTTGTACTCTAGAATGTACCAACGGATAGCTAAGACATGGATGAGACTGATGATCTAAATCGAGTATTTCTCGTATGCTCGAAGACACCTTTCTCCTGGACCCGGGCAAAATTATCTTTAATTAAAAAATCAGGAATACCAGAAGCGAAATAACAGCCTTCCAAACTTACGTATTTCACAGTTTAGTCTGTTCTGATACATACTTTCTAAGTTTCCTTGCCAATTCGGGTGTTGAAGATATTTTTTTTAATTAAGACGCACTAAAATATTAATGAACTGAATAGCTATAAAAACTGTAAAACTTGCTTTCGCAATTTTAAAGGAAACGTTTTATCAATGAATTGCGTAATTCAAATAATACACTGCAATTTCATTCGTTTACAGCCATTTATAGTCTTTAAATAATATAACAAATAAAGACTTAAATATGTAACAAACTACCCGAAACCAGTAACATTTCATTACTTGTTCCGACTTATAAAGGAACATGGATTACAAGATTGCTATACCGTCACAGTAAGTATGTTCCCCATTTACCACAGTGTGATCCCCATTCGGCACAGTGTGATCCTCATTTGTCATAGTGTGATCCCCATTTGTCACGGTATGAACCCCATTTGTCACAGGGTATCCCCATTCGCCATAGTGTGATCCCCATTTGTCACAGTGTGATCCCCATTTGTCACAGTAAGTGTGATCCACAATCGTTACAGTGTGATTCCCATTCGTCACAATAAGTGTGAGCTACAATCGTCAGAGTATGTGTGATCCCTCTTTGTCACACTTAGTGCGATCTAAAATCGTCATAGTGTGATTCCTATTCGTCACAAGAAGTGTGATCTACAGTCGTCAGAGTATGTGATCCCCATTTGCCACTGTAAGTGTGATCCCCATTCGTCGGAGTACGTTTGATCCCCTTTCGTCACCGTGTGATTCCCATTCGTCCCAGTGTTTGGCACTCATGCAGCAAATTGTAGACAACTAGCAGTAAATCAGACTCGTTTAAAATGTAGAGAAGATATTGTAAGGAGTTAAGGTGCCAATTAAGGCAAATACGACCGCTTTTGTAGTAGGAGAAAGTCCCAGTCCGTCGAATGCGTAGATATTGTTATATGCCGTAATGTCAGAAAACGTACCTTCGGACATGTGCGCCCAGCGAAGATTCAGATCAGACTGCGCATTCGCGCAGTCTGATCTGAAAATTCACTGGGCGATTTTTGAATAGCAAGTGATGCAAAGTTTCTTCAGGAATGTGCAGGTTGCTAAGAGTGTTTGCTGTCCGCGTGAAGGCGCTTTGGATCCTTGGCTACCCACAGAGTGCCCTGTGAAGACTCTGGCCATGCTGCCCGGATGCACAGGATGATCTGCGTCTTCGATGGGCGCACATACAATCTTGTAGGAAATGCCGCATATTTATGCGTCTGTATGCGAAATCATCAGAAACAAAATCCTTAATATTTTTCTCATTCGTCACAAAAAATAAGCTTTGATATTTCGTTCAAATTGTCGTCTAAAGTAAAACGATATTCAAACTGTCTCCGAATGAGAGAATTGGAATTAACTTTCAAGTTTTATTTTCTGTGAGGAAATAGTAAAACTATTTTTAAATTTTGTCAGATTTCAATTCTGAAACCTCTGTGACGTTGCGGCGGGATAGCTTAGTCGGTAAATGGTAATCCGAGGGCTCCGGGTTCGAGTCCCGGTATGGCTATACATTTTTTCTGGCTCTGTGACATTTTTTGGCTCAGTTTGGCTCAGGAAGCGGGTCTGTTAGCATGAACAAGTATGAAAATAAGTCTCGATTGGCCTGGAAAGGACAGAGTTAGGGCGAATGTCAATTAAGCAGGAGAAAGTGTGACAGTGGCGACCGGACAGCCTAGTCGGTAGATCGGCGAATTGTTGTAGTACATTGTCAGTCCGTCGCTACGCTAATTCACCGTATTTGCTAACTATATCACAATTTCAAATAAACTACAGCGTGCAAAACAGCGCATAATCAGTTTGTGAATGCACAGATTAAGAGCACTTCTATATTCACATCGTCTCATCAGGCTATGTACATGATTACTTTACCGCGAGTGAACATCGACAGGAACTTTCTTGGATGCATAAGCCTATTTTGAGCATTATGTGATTGTATATGTTATCAAATACATGTACATAACTCATGATTGTCTCGGTCAAATATATGGATGTTACAGGTACAAGAATATCTTTTTACAGCATTTTATTCCAGAACTTAGCCTACGCTGCCAAGAAGAACAATCATTCCAGTGTTTGAAGTCGACCTCAAATTTATGGAATAAGATTTGCAATGCATACTTTTTTGCGTTTTCATGTACAGTCTATTTTCAACGATGATGTCGATTGATGTATTTTTAGGCCCCTCTATACTGAAGAAAATAACTCTTTTGAGCAAACTTTAAATTCCACATTCATGAAAGAGTGCACTATATAATTGATAGTTTTGGAGACATGTACTTTAGCACCGCTTGCACGTTGGATAAAGCTGATATCAACGGGTTCTTTGTCTTTTCGGCCCTATGAGCTTTTCGGCCAAATTTTTAAACTGCCGATAGGATTCTATTATGGATGCATAGGACAGTGGGGTGAGGTGTAAGACGTCTGCGTATGGCTTGCTGCTGGGAAATATAAAAGATTACCTTGCTGCAGTTTTTATGATAATCACATAATAAGTATGGCTTGCATAAGAGAAATACTACCACCTGATAAAAGATTACCTCGCTGCAGTTTTTATGATAATCACATAATAAGTATGGCTTGCATAAGAGAAATACTACCACCTGATAAAAGATTACCTCGCTGCAGTTTATTATTAGCACAAAACAACGTATAGCCTGCAGCACAAGACAAAAGATTGTTTGCTGCTGTACATGATTAGCATACAGCAACGTATAGTTTGCAGCAGGTACTACAGTACATGATTAGCATACAGCAACGTATAGTTTGCAGCAGGTACTACAGTACATGATTAGCATACAGCAACGTATGGTTTGCAGCAGGTGCTACAGTACATGATGAGCATACAAGAACGTATGATACGGCAAGGAAATATTTGCACAAGATAAAGATTATTTTGTTGCCTTTTATGATAAGTGCACAACAACGTATGGCTTGAAGCAGGGAAAAAATTAGCACATGGTAAAAGAATAGCTTGTTGCAGTTTATGGTCAGCAGACAGCAACGTACCTTACTGCAGCAAACGATTAGCATAAAGCAACGTATGGCTATAAGCAGTGACATATTGGCCCATGGTAAACGATTGCCTAGCTGCAGTTTATGATTACCATACAACAACGTATGGCTGCCAGCAGGAAAATATTAGCACACGATAAAAGATTACCCTTCTACAGTATATGACTAGCATACAACAAAGTATGGCTATCAGCAGGGAAATATTAGCACAAGATAAAAGATTACCTTGCTGCAGCTTATGATAAGCATACAACACGATATGGCTATCAGCAGGGAAATATTAGTACACGATAAAAGATTACCTTGCTGCAATTTATGATCAGCATACAACAATGTTTGGCTTAAAGCAGGGAAATACTAGCACACGATAAAAGATTACCCTTCTACAGTATATGACTAGCATACAACAAAGTATGGCTATCAGCAGGGAAATATTAGCACAAGATAAAAGATTACCTTGCTGCAGCTTATGATAAGCATACAACACGATATGGCTATCAGCAGAGAAATATTAGTACACGATAATAGATTACCTTGCTGCAGCTTATGATAAGCATACAACACGATATGGCTATCAGCAGAGAAATATTAGTACACGATAATAGATTACCTTGCTGCAGCTTATGATAAGCATACAACACGATATGGCTATCAGCAGAGAAATATTAGTACACGATAATAGATTACCTTGCTGCAATTTATGATCAGCATACAACAATGTTTGGCTTAAAGCAGGGAAATACTAGCACACGATAAAAGATTACCTTGCTGCAGTTTATTGTAAGCACACAACAACTTATGGCTATCAGCAGAGAATTATTAGTGCACAATAAAAAAGAGCCTTACTGCAGTTAATGAATAACATACGACAACGTAGGGCTAGCAGAAGGGAAACATTGGTTCACGATAAAATAGTGCCTTCCTGCAGTGTATGACTTGTATTAGCACAAGATAAAATATAACCTTGCTGCAGGTTATGAATATCATACAAAAACGTATGGCATGCAGCAGGGGTATATTAGCACACGATAAAAGATTACTGTGCTGCAGTACATGATTAGCAAACAGCAACGTATGGCTTGAAGCAGTGGAATATCAGCGCACGATAAAATATATCCTTAGTTTATGAGACGCATACAACAATGTTCCACACAGTTATTACCAGGATACAGACTTTCAGTATACATTACGAAAACGTGCCTATTCAAATATACTGAAATTTTTACCACCAAAAAATGAAAATTTTCAGATTAAAAATTCTGATATTTTTCGTATTTCTGCTCAAAAAATATATTGTGGGTACTCGTTAGAACCGCCTCGACGAGGCGGTTCTAACAAGTACCCACAATCTATGTTTTTGAGCAGAAATTAAAAAAATAATGTATACCCCTGTAAACCCCAGTTTTACTATATAAAAGTGGGGTTTAAGGGGGTCAAAATTATATAGGCATGTTTTCGTGATGTATGGTATTCATATGGTTGCGTTTGTTTGTTGTTTTTTTTTTATGTTTGTTTGTTTGTTTTTTTGTTGTTGTTTTTTTTTTGTTTGTTTGTTTGTTTGTTTGTTTTTTGTTTGTTTTTTTTGTTTTTTGTTGTTGTTTTTTTTGTTGTTTTTTTTGCAAACTTTTTGTCGTATATGTTGAAGAATTACGGTTGATATTTTTATTTGTACCACATCCTTGAATACTTTAAAGTATGATTGGTGAGATTTTTGATTAAATAAATTAACTCGTAGTTACTGTGTTATTTTTAGCAAGTAAGATAGAGTGGTATTTGTTAGTTTATTAGTTTCATTTACTTATTCTTGTTCATTTTCCATGTATTTTCCATTTAGCACCATTTGCCACGAAAAAAGTGACTCTTGATTTGACAATATGGATGAAATCATTTTCTAATATCAGTCTGCACATTCACACTGGCTGATCATGATCTTATCTACCTAAGTATTCATTGATTCTATAAGTGGGCTATCGAACGATCTCATCCGACCGTGAGAATGCGCAGGCAGGTCTGGGCCTTCGATGCCCGCATCTAACAAAACTTATATCGTCAGTGTTGGAGGAGACACTTGGACCAAGGTTTACAAGCCGTCCTTAGAGTTAAGGTGTAATATAACTAAGGTCAGAAATTTGATATACAAGTTTAAGTTTTTCAAAAAAGCTTGCCGTCTTCAATGAAGCAGTTTTTTGTCCCTTTGATCGAAACACTTTTAGCTGTCAAGCCCCAGTCCCAGTCCTACCCATCAAATTTAGTGAAATGATATCTGCTCTGTTAGAGGGATTTAAGTCTCAATGTTGCCATTTAAGAAATTTAGAAAGTGATTTTGATGTAAAAGCATACCAAATTTCAAGTCAATTGGCCTTTCAGTTAAAAAGAAGAAGCTAAAAATAGATTTTAAAGATGGTGGCTATGGCGGCAATCTTGGATTTCCGATCAGAACAATTTTAACTATTTTTTTGATGTTCAAGCATTTGAATACTTCCTACCAAATTTCAAGTCAATTGTCCTTTCGTTTCAGGAGAAGAAGCAAACAATAGGTTTTCAAAATGACGGTCATGGCCGCCATCTTGGATGTCTGATCGGAACAAGTTTAGCTATTTTAACCTACAAGTCACCCTAATGCTTTCTACCAAGTTTCAAGTCAATTGGCCTTTCGGTTCAGGAGAAGAAAAGAAAAATAGATTTTCAAGATGACGGCCATGACGACTGCGGATCGGAAAGATTTTAGCTATTTTTGCTCTACAAGACACTCTAATGCTTCCTTCCAAGTTTCAAGTCAGTTGGCCTTTTGGTTCAGGAGAAGAAACGAAATGGATTTTCAAGATAGCAGCCATTGCAGCCATCTTGGACTGCGGATCGGAAATATTTAAGCTATTTTTGCTCTACAAGACATCCCAGCCATTGCTGCCATCTTGGATATCCGATTGGAAGAATT
This sequence comes from Anodontia alba, assembly GCA_964016985.1. Taxonomy (NCBI): domain Eukaryota; kingdom Metazoa; phylum Mollusca; class Bivalvia; order Lucinida; family Lucinidae; genus Anodontia; species Anodontia alba. Next base: position 65,683,520 of record OZ024829.1, read on the forward strand.
TAAGCTATGTTTGACCTACAAGTCACCCGAATGCTTCCTACCAAGTTTCAAGTCAATTGGCCTTTCGGTTCAAGAGAAGAAGCGAAAAAAATATTTTCAAGATGGCCGCCACGGCAGCCATCTTGGATTTCCGATCGCAACGATTTTTGCTTTTTTTTTTTTTTTTTTTTTTTTGGCCGTCTTGGATTTCCGATCGGAACAATTTTAGCTATTTTTGATCTACCAATCACCCCGATGCTTCCTACCAAGTTTCAAGTCAGTTTGCCTTTCGGTTCAGGAGAAAAGCAAATAAATGATTTTCAAGATGGCGGCTATGGCGGCCATCTTTTCAGTCGCAATATGTGAAAATACTCCTATCGCATAATTTTAGGTCAGCCATATTGACGATAAGATAAGGCCCTGAATGAACCACGCGGATGCTCCGACCTCTAGAGGCTTTCGCTCTTCACATATCGCGTAGGGGCCCTTTTCTAAAGTAGTGTATTGTTACTTTTCGCATAGCAACGGTTCGGGTGGATAAGCATTTTAATGCAACTTCATGCAGAGGGCCAGTAGACTGTATTGTTCATTTTTTATTTATTTATTTTCTTTTTCTAAAATATTTCCAGGAAAATAAGGCTTGACGTTTCATTGGAATGGCAAACGGACAATTTATATAAAATATCAAGCCTCATTTCCTCGGAAAACTAAAGTAATAGATGTACATTGCTTCAATTTTGACTAGAGCTTTAAAGGTTGTTTTGTATTATATTTTCTGAAATTTAAATCGAGAGGGTGTCTGGGTTGACCATGTTTCACTATATGACCTTGTTTCAGACCCTTCATATCTAGTAATCGCATAGCCTGAGTGCGTGTATACAAGATGCTATTTTCCTATTCCTTTCACCCCTGAGTTTCTGAAGTGGACTCTTCCATATATGAAATTGAATGTGTCCATTAACTTAATAAAGCATCGGCAATGAGACTGCGATGCGACTGATTTTATTGCGACTGCTGCAACCGGATTTGCAATCAGAACATGATCGCCGATCAGTCGATAATATCTCGCCGATCTGTCGGCGATACATTTCGCCAATTGTTGGGGATTAATCAGCGATCATTCTGCGAATGGTCGCTTAAGATGAGCCGACAGGTTTCAGACATATCGGCGATTAGTCAACGACTTTTCGTCGACTAGTTGCAACTGGCAGAGACTGGTCGGTGATCACGAATAGATAGCCAATCGAAACATACGCATAAAGTAAGGATGCTTTCTGGAACCAAATCGTTATTGTGCAGGTCGTCAGTATGGCAGCAACAATGTTGCAGCTGGTGAACATTCAACGAAGTAACGCAAATGCTGCGGTTGTTGTCATGATGCCGAAGACAGTATTGGTTAAAACCTTGGATCGCGAGAAGACCACAGTTTGGGCACTAAGAGAATCTCATGAAATGACCGGGTGATGCATGGACAGATTTTTTTTATAAACGCTAGAACGGCAAGCAATCATTACACGGTTGAAAATGATTTACAACTGATCGCCGACTAGTCGCCGACCAGTCGCCGACCAGTCGCCGACAAATTGCAGATCGATTAGTGATCAGTCGGCGACTGCTCACCGATAAAGCGCCGTTCGGTCGCAACAAGGTCGCAAGAGTAAATTATCGGCGACTGTTAGCCGACCAGGACTGGTCGGCGACTGGTCGCCGACTGATCGCCGATCCCTGCGTGACTAAGCCAATCACATCGCGTCTTTTAAGAATGACGAACGGTGACTGAAACAGGTCTGCGACTGCTCTGCGATGTTGCTGCGACTGCTTCGCGACCTTGCGGAGACCTCTGCGACTGATCGGCGACTGGCAATTTGTTTGGTCGCAAACTTGTCGCATCGCAGTCGCAACTTCTGTGTCACAGGGGTTTAAGGGATGTCGCGTGGACAAAAATCGAAAATAAAATAGCAAATAGAGTAGTGACAAAATAGCAAAAAATGCAAATAGCGTAGAACCAGGTGAGACGAGCCGTCTCATCTGTATCTACACTGTTTGCAAAACTTTTTTTCTGGTCCGTGGAAATGAAAGTGTGAATTGCAAGGTTTGTTTTTCAAAAGACACGTATTATCATACAATACAGTGTATAACGATACTTCTAATATTTGATTAAGTACATTTTACTACCTGTTAATATGGCTAATACTGCTGGATAAGTTAACAAACAGTGTATAACCTGATCAGATAAGGGTCCATATTGTTTCTCTAACCTGTATGTTTCAGTTCTTAGGGTAAACACAGTATATATACACATATTATTACATCTAGAAATCCGAGAAATCTCGTGTAATTCCACATTAGCTGGCCTGATCGCTTTTAACGATGTATTAACGTAGGCGAATAACTGATAAACTTAACACCATTTTATGAGTAATTCGACGGCGTTTATACAGTGATAAAATCCACACAAAAAAGAAATTCGTTCCTGTGATATTTTTGTTACCCATTCAATATATTCTACCCTCGACAATAATTACGAAGTATGGTCTTGCCTGCTTGTCTGGGTTTCCTGCTGTTCGCACGCCACCGTGGTGTCCTTGACACCTGCCAGATTGTATAGAATGTGAATAAAAAGATTAATGCCACAGTTTTAATTGTTGCAGCAGGACTGATGTTGTTTTTGTTTTAGGCTTTTGTTTCTTATTTCACCCCACCCCCTCAAAACAGATGAGATATCGACACATGAAAAGACAGTTTGAAACCCGGAAATCAAGTACTTAAAGAAAGTGAGAACGTCATTAAAATACCGGATTAATTAAAAACAATTTAAAAGATGAAATTTGAAAATAAAGAAAAAAAAACTAAAGTCTTGAATGCTTGTTTTACTGACTTTAAAACAACAGATATTTTATTTCATTTCATTTTATTTTTCACAGAAGACAAGGCGTAAGACAAACGAGATGACTTTGATTTTGATATTGTAAAGTTTTCATTTTTGAGTTGCGATGTAATTCGTGCTACATTCCATCACGAAAACATACCTATATAATTTTGACCCCCTTAAACCCTACTTTTATATAGTAAAACTGGGGTTTACAGGGGTATACATTATTTTTCTTATTTCTGCTCAAAAACATAGATTGTGTGTACTCGTTAGAACCGCCTCGGCGATGCGGTTCTAACGAATACCCACAATCTATGTTTTGAGCGGAAATATGAAAAATATCAGAATATTTTATCTGAAAATTTTCATGTTTTTTTTTGTTTTTTTTTTGGTTGTAAAATTTTCAATATATTTGAATAGGCTTGTTTTCGTAATGTGTGGTATTTCTTGGTTCATTAGTTTTGCTTGAGCATCTAGTCAAATCAATTACTTTTATAATCAGAATAAACTTTTTACTGCTAAACTTCTTAAACAAGGTATCAGTTTCATAAAGTACGACGTAACAACATTTATGTTTAACCACTGTCATTCTATGTTAATTTCCAAACATAACGATAATATATAGGAAGTCGGACTTTACAATGACTTATTCTATAAATTCAGAAGGCTTCTTCGTATGTATTGATTTTCGGAACAAATCAAAATATAGACACACATAAAAAAGGTGGCATGATTGCTCCGCGCAAAGCATTTTGTTAAACGAATTGTGGTTGACAGTTCTGCTTCCCTGTTTAACTGTATTCTGCTTCCCTGTTTAACTGTATACATGTAACGGTGTGTAGGGCCTCAGACTATATATAACGGCTCATTTCTCAATCTGATTCAGAAGGTCAGTGCCTGACAACCGATGTCTTTTGTCTGGGACATCGTGACCTTACTTCAGTTTTCATATGCTCTGGTTTCATATCGCTCAGGAGCTCTCTGCTTTATTACAAAATTAAGGTCGAGGTCTTCCCGGAGTTAAATTAATGTGTCCTGTCTCCCCCGCACCGCTTTCATGGACACACAAAGTAGACCCCTTTTTAGAAGGGGCTTGGTGTGAAGAAAAGCAAAACAGGCAGCCACAAAAGTTGTCTTCCTTATGAAGTATGGTGGAAAATCTACCAGATCTATCCAGTCTCCTTAACTGACATTTCAGAAGATTTGATTGGTTGAACCGCAACAACTATTTGGTCTATAGCCATGATCCAGTGGAAATATTTCAAGGAATAAATCATACAGATTGAATCAAATACCAACTTTCATACCAAATCGAAACATTATTAAAATTTGCTGTTGTTTGACAATGACCGAAATCGAAAGTCATTTAGAGATATTACTAATATGTACATAAAAAGTTACTCACTTCAAAAAATTGAACGTCCCTCATGCCAGTGCTAACACTAAACTAGCATGTGACACAACAAAGGAATCATGGAGCTACCCAGGAAACGCCGCATTCACGGCCTTCCAAACCACCGTTGAAAGACACAAACGAGAAGAAATTACAACAGAAATATCGCCTTGCACCGGTCAACAGCACAGCTGTTGGGCGGGGCGAGATGGAGTGGGTGTGTTTTAACCATGTTTTTTTTTTTGTTATTGTTGTTGTTTTTTGTTGTTGTTTTTTTGTTGTTGTTGTTGTTGTTGTTCTGGTGCCAAATGCGCGCTAAATCATAATAAAGGTACATTTCAGATACACGCAAAATTCGGTCCACGTAAGGGTTCCTTAAATCATCGGTGGATTAACACAGAATTAAGTATAAATTAACTTCAGTGTTAAATTTTGAAACAAAGATGAGGGTCGACCGCAAACTGCAAGACAGAAGAACAGAAACCTACAAAGCCACAGAGGAGTTGGGTCAGGTAAAATGTCTAGAAAAGATTTAGGACTGAGCCGTCATTGAGTTTGCGACCCAAGTCACCGTCGTTGAAATTAAAGACCATTACGAAAACATGCCTATTCAAATATACTGAAAATTTTACCACCAAAAAATGAAAATTTTCAGATAAAAAATTCTTACATTTTTCTTATTTATGCTGAAAACATAGATTGTGGGTACTCGTTAGAACCTCCTCGACAAGGCTGTTCTAACGAGTACCCACTATCTATGTTTTTGAGCAGAAATAAGAAAAATAATGTATACCCCTGTAAACCCCAGTTTTACTATATAAAAATGGGGTTTAAGGGGGTCAACATCATACAGGAATGTTTTCGTAATGGACAGCAAGGTTGTTAAACACTAAGCATGCAGCCAGTCGACTAATATCTACATAATATCTTATCCTTTTTATATCAAGTAATTATCTTTTTAATTCACAAAGAATTTTTTCTTTTTTTTTTTTTTTTCTTTCAAACCAACGTTATTTTTAAAATTTCGAGTTAATTCGAGTATTGATGATTAAAATAAGAAAATGTTTTTCGAACCTTGTTTTTAAAGTTAAGCTGTTAGAAGTTTCTTACGGACGTCAAGGCCATTAACCCTGTCAGCCCTGCAGACCAGACCAGACACCTGTGCAAACAGCGAAGATCCTGATGAGATGGCTCACAATGAGCCGTCTCATCAGGATCTGCGCTGTCTGCCATTGTATTTTTTTTTTTTTTTTTTTTTTTTTTTATTTTAGACTGAAACCTATTTGCATCAGTAGACATGTCCGAATTCAAGGATGAAAGAGTCCACTTCAGAAACTCGGGGATGAAAGGGCTAACCTGGCAGTGTGATCGGGGCTTTCCTCGCCCACTTACAGAACCTTTGGATACTTTAGAATATATGGACAAATATGAAAGGCTTTGATGATATTGTGCGGATGCGCAGGCTGAGATTGGCCTTCGCTGTTTGCATTCGACAAACATTCATTTCTAATGTTGAAGCGCGAACGTCATATTGGACACTGGACAGAATCATGTTATCACTATGTCATTGCTTGACATTGAAAATAATCATGTAATTAGTACGTCATTGTTTGACAATGGCAAAAACAACCGCCATGAAAGCGAAACCAACAAAAGTACAAGATATTTTCTTCACATCCTTGTTCCCGTCTAATTCTTTAAAAAGTATATTTAGAAAAATAATGTAGAAAATAGTTCCTGTCGCCAAACTCTGTAAAATGGCATTTGGCACATTGACGTCAGTGTATAATTGCGCGCCTGCCGATATGGCAATGCCTATGATAATACCAACGGCACATATGATTGAAAATGCACTTATAATAAAGACAATAGTTGCTGGTCGCTCGTAGTTCCTGGAATGTTGCAGTCCCATACCAAACGACAATATACTCCTATGAATGGATATGGCGATACACATAACCCATACATCTCCTTCTAAACTCTGCAAGCCCAGAGCCATTCCTTCAAAAACACCATGAAATGAAAGGGCAGTCAGAAATAGCACCGATCTGATTTGACCTTTACCCTCTTCTCCTCTACTGAGTTCCGTCACGACTGTTTTTACCTCCATTTCTTGTAGAGGTGCCGGTTCAATTTCCATGTCAATTCTGGCGTCATTCTCCCTCACATCATTTAAGTGCACGTGGACATTGTCCTGGCTGTTGTCCAACTGAGTCTGAGACATGGATTTTAAACTTTTACACTCAATATCACATCCATTTAAGGCTGGGTCCTCTGTTGTTGGAATGAAGTCTTGATCAAAACTATAACTATCTTGGTCATATGAAGGAATACAACTATCCTCCTGAAACTTATAATACAGAAATCGGATCACATGTTCTCCAAAGATGACACCAAAGAAACCAGCAATTGTTAATAGTTCCGCTACCGGATACTTTGACCTTGATCCTAGTTGTTGCAACACAGAATCAACTTTATTTCTAGTCTCGGGAATCAGGTGTAGGAAACATGTTCCGAGAAATACTCCTCCTGCAAAACACTTGGCGCCACATACTATATAGTCAAAAGTTCGTCTACGTTTTAACATTCTCTTGGCACAGTGTTGCATCATGCGACACGGAACTAATCCACACAGAACAGTTAAACTCGTGATGATTAAAAGTGTCATAATTTTGGCTACCACAACATCCATATCCACTTCACCTGGTGTCGTCTGCGTCATTGGCGAGGTTTTTAGAGGCAAGTCCAACTTTCTTCTTTTATATCTCTCTGATGGCGTTTTATGTCTAGAATCACTCTGTCAATCAGAAATCTGATTAACTAGAAGCTTTCTAGACACGCAGCTAATTTAATGTCATTATAGGCAGGCACGCGCCCGATGGCTTGATGTGTAATAATAAAACTTGATATCGAGAGCTAAGAGACTCTTATGGTTACGTTGCTTTATATTCCCTGGCATTTTCAAGTCACATCAGACAACAATTTCTTGTGGCTAAAGAGCAGCATATGTTATATTCCGATAATATATCTCCTGTCTCAGCAATAACATATATTAAAATTTGATCTGCTGTAATTTCAGAGACTGGCCAAAGCTGAAATTCTTGATATTCAATATGAGATTTTCATTTTCCCTTATCAGTTTGTTGCGTCCACATCCAACTAATTATAAGTTATCTTTCAAAAGTTTTTATTATTCTCTATACACTTTGATGCAAATACAATGTCAGAGAGCTAGATTTAAAAGCCTTATTTATCATTATACGTCAATGTAATAATACTTCCTTTTGTATCTAGTAATTAGCACCATGTGGAAATCTACCCATGGTCTTTTATAATTGAATCTAATTGTACAGCAGCATCTGGAGGTATCTTTTATGTCTGTGCTTGTATGCTTGAAGATATATAGCTATTCGATAGCAAATCCTTTTCTGATTAGAAAGTCAGAAAATTATACGGCTATATAAGCTTAACGATCACTTTCAAATGACAGCAACTCGGAGAAAAATCAGGTTTATTAATATCAAATGATGTTTATCTGCTAGTTTGTTCTCAGAAAACACACACAGCCTGGCTACACCTGTCTAGTATTCAAATAGATAGCTGTTTATTGTTCAGCTTGATAAATAAATATTATAACAGAGTAAACGAAACAACCACATACTTAAATGTACACATTATATTTTTTTCCAGGTACCTTTAAACAGGATATATATAATAAAATGGTATAAAAATTTAAAGCACTGTATATTTGTTGTAATAACGATTCGATTCACATGCAGACCCAACTCGAGACAGAGTACTTATCTTATAGATGGGTAATATTTTGTACATTCGCCTGTGCAAAAACATTCTTTCTAATGAATTTACCATGGTTCCTTGTAAAAAACTGCTAAGCTACAAATATATCTGTACTTCCGATCAGACATGTTAAAAATCAAGGCAGCTTTAAATGACATCTGACCTTGTTCAATTCACGAATTGCATCCGCCTCCCACGAGTCACTAAAATACCATTAGCTGTTTATCTAAACTGTTTCTCTACCAATCTTCTGTTGTAATAGATGTACGTTTATTTTTTTGTCTGTTCTTTCTTACTAAGAGGTCTCTGAAGAATTATTTTCATCGAGCAGTTTGGAGTTTAAATGACAGCATAATATACATCCCTTAAATATATCCAATATACTTTCCTAGTTTTCCATGTTTTGGAAGCGTGCTGTAAGGAGAACAGGGTCTCAAGAGACATGCTATGATACTTCCATCTAAGCTACATTTCCTGGAAGTTAACCCACATCTAAATCAATGACAACTTCGAGATCCTAGGGAACAGTAAATTCCATTAGAAACAATCAAGGCGAGTTCACTCGTTGTTGCTGTTTCTTCGATACAAGATAATTGTATTTCCAACGATCAGATTCTCTCGGCAATTTCGTATCACCAGTTTTAACCCTAGTTAATGAAATACAAATGGTTTTTGACACGTTTTCATCAAAACCAATGATCTCGCTGGGTCTCTTCAGGATATGATGATTATCTCTTCGAAATAAAACTCATGCATGGTTAATCTAATTCAGAGATTTTTTTTCCGTCTGATGTTTCCTAGACTCAGTAATATTGGCATCTGAAATGATATAGAACGAATAATTAAATAATACAAGCTGATCTTCAGATTCAAGGAATTTTGTAACTTTTAACGAATTGTTGTAATAATTTTACAAACCATAATATTTAAGGAAAATTGGTACATTTCAGGGGCCATAACTCTGTAACAGGTTTTGCCTCCCTTCTGAAAGGGGTCTACCCTTGAAAGAAGATTCGTTTCCTTTAGGTTAGACCCCTTTTCAGACGAGATTTGATGTGTAAGAAAGCAATGAAGTCACAAAAGTTGTCTACCTTGTAGAAAATGGCGGAATAGCAACAAAATGTATCCATTTCCTCTCAGGTGGAATACTCTAAGTGGAAGAGTCGATTACCTTTTCAAAGACAAACTACTCCACCAATAACGAGGATAATTCCCTGGAATATAAATACGTAAATACCTTCTCTAGTGTTAACCCTTTCAGTCCTGTTGACCAAAAACTTTTGTTTTTGCAAACAGTGTAGATCTTGATGAGATAATGAGCCGTCTCATCAGGATGTACACAGTTTGTCAGTATGTTTTGATTTTATGACTGGCACCTCTATTTTGAACAATGGTTCTGACCAGATTCTAAGATGGAAGAGTCCACTTAAGAAATTCAGGGATGAGAGGGTTAAAGGAAACAGTTTGCCTTTTGATAAGGGAGACAAATACTTTCTGATGAGTGATCTTCCTAGGAGGTGTATACTTCTTGAAGGGTACGTTTAGAAAGACATTTATATTGTATTTACCCTAAGTATTCGGACAGGCGAACCTGGGCAAACATTGTAAACATATGTTGTGTGTACTCATTAGAAGCGCCTCGGCGAGGCGCTTCTAATGAGTACTCACAGCATATATAAATGAAGTTACTTAGGAAATCTCACAATCATGAAGCTGGCCGTCTTGGTGTATCGATAGAAGAAGAGATAATTATTAAGCAGGGACAAAACAAAACGGCACATTTACAACAACAATTCAGCCGGCTTACAAATAAATGGACCCTATGTTGTTGTTTTAATTTTTTCTGTTTGTGATTCTTCAAATGCGCAGGAGCTGTTCCATATTTGGGCGACAGACATGCGTGTTTACCTGAAGCTTCCTCAAGGTCGCTGCTACATGTCTGCGAACAAAAAAGGCTCTGGCGGGACTGCGCTTATGATAGGCGCGCCTTAGCCTCTGCTGGTCGCCTATGTGATAAGTACCCTTTTTGCATGTGCTGGTTCATTTGACGTACGAACAAAGAAGATCTGTAGCAGAGAAATTTTCTTGAAACGATCAACAAAAAGCGACTGGGGACTTAACTAGTTTTACCCGTGCAAAAACTCGCCATCAGTTCTGATGTAGCTCCAAATTACAAATATGGGATTGCCAGTTCGTCATTATAAAACACACACACACACACACACACACACACACACACACACACACACACACACACACACACACACACACACACACACACACTATGATCAAAGAAAGCAGAGGGCTTAATGAGGATCTGAAACTGGAGCACAAGAAAACACAATTACGACTATATAACGGCGTGATATTGTGTTAAAACCCTTACTATTATTATGTTATTAATCAAGTGATTTCTTATTGGCCCAGTTGCAGGTCCGATGCCAACTGTATTGGCCCGAAGCCGAAGTCCGAGAGCCAATACAGCTGACCGGGGACCTGTAACTGAGCCAATACAAAATTACTTTATTAATGACATTTTTATTAATTAACAGTTAGCTGAGTATCAATACAGCAGACTAAGACCAATAACTGGGCCAATACGCGGAGGTCAGTTGTGTATATTGTCACCGATATTGCAAGGGCCGATTTTCACGTATGAATACTATATATTAAATGGTTAATTAATAATGATTTTTCGCCCCTGGATAGGAACAGACAACATCCAGAGGACAAAGTTTGATAGTAAAGATAGCAAAAACAAGTTTTTCATACTTTTCATCATCTGCTGAAATCATTGAAAGTTTGATTTTAGACACACCTATTTTGTTATTATTTTGTACATGTTTCGCCAATGCCAAAGGGCATTGGCAACAGGGACAGAAAATCACAGATGACAATTTTATTGTCAACGCATGCATTTGTCACTTCAATTCTTTTGCAATTTGATGAAAGGTTTAGAAAAAAAAACAATACTTTCAACTCTGACGTTATGTGGATTTTTATTATGTAACATGTATAGCTACAGCATAGAGTAGAAAACACACCAGAGACAAACTATGAATGAAAGCAGAACGCTTTGGTCACTTTGATCATTTTTGCAAGTCTCAGAAAGCAAGAAAAGAACCTTTTTAGTTTTAGTTTTATATATATCCAGAGTCAGGGAGAGTCAAAAACCAGGGTACAGGTTTTTGTTGTTGTTGCTGTTTTCAATACATTTTGATAAAATGACTATCCAACATTTTCCTTATATAAATATTTAGGGAAGCATATTTGACCTTGACATAATAAGATAAAAGGTCAACTTAGCATCACGACTTTGGCAATCTTGGTAGACCTCATATCCTTGATGCTACATGATTAGTTTCAGCACCATATCATTCTTGTTTTTGGAGTAGAAGGTTATTAAATCTGCTTTACTATATATTGGTCTGATAAAAAATACTCATGGCTTCAGAGAAATCGTTTGAAAATGTGGACATCCGGACGACGATAAATGGAAAGATGTCACTATAGCTCAGCCTGAGCCGAACCCTAAACCTTCGAATAAGGTGAGCTATAAACTGAAAAGAAATGGTGAAAATTCGCCTAATTATTAATATCTGCACATACCCTGGTTTCGCGCTTTATATTTTGAAGGGCATTGGGTATGCAATACATAGGTATGTTATGCTCATTCAGTGCAGAAAAACAATACTTAAACATCGCGAGATCAGGCTAATACAATATTATAAATAAAAGCTAACTCTACATATTTTTGTTACAAATTTTTCTGACAAATTTAAAAAAAAAAAAAAAGAAAGATTGTCTGTTAGCTATGTCTGGTTATAAACGTTTTCAGCTAGTGACTAAGAATAAAAAAGCAGTAAATTATAAAAAAAAAAAAAACAAAAAACAAAAAAAAAAACTAGATCTGTTTCAAATTGCGTAGACACGTTGCTCATAAGATGTGATGTGAAACAAATTTAAAGATGCAATAAATATTAGAAGATGTCGGGTTATTGCAATCCATAAAGTAATAAAGATTGAGACAAAAATCAAACTTCTAGATATAAAATTTTACTTCATTCTGATAGATTTTAAACACGTCATGTCTTATATTGAAGAATGTGACATAATTTCCTTCTTTCCTATATCATTTCGCCACGTTCAGTGTCGTGACATTTAAATCATTTTTATTTTAAAGAAGAGTAAAATACCATTCTGGCAAAAAAATGGTAAGAGAAAAATCCAGGGAGTGCCACAATCACAAGCCGCAGCCCATCGTTTAGGTGAAGTTTAGGTGAATGCTTCATGTCATTGTAACGTTTACATACGCGCACCATTTTCATAACTGAAAGAAGATCATTCTAGCTTCTAGCTAGTTCCAAACAAATGTAATGTGGCCCTTAGTGGAAGAAAACTCCTCCACTTGTCAAAATACAGTCCGACTTTTGAATCGTTGAAGACATATGAGCCGGCATTACGAAAACATGCCTCTTCAAATATACTGAAAATGTTATCACAAAATAATGAAAATTTTCAGATAAAAAAATTCTGATATTTTTTCATATTTCTGCTCAAAACATAGATTGTGTACTCGTTAGAACCGCCTCTATGAGGCGGTTCTAACAAGTACCCACAATCTATGTTTTTGAGCAGAAATAAGAAAAAATAATATATACCCTTGTAAACCCCAGTTATACTATATAAAAGTGGGGTTGAAGGGGGTCAAAATTATATAGGCGTGTTTTCGTGATGGAGGTATAGCATTCCTATATGGGCAGCGAAAACTCAGATCAGCCTGAACATCCAGGCAGTCTGATCTGAGTCATGACAGAGCACTCGGTCGGTAGGCAAGGATCAAAAGGCAATCAACGAATACTATGATAATACTGTGCAAATGCGGTGGCTGATCTCAGTTTTCGCAGGCCGTATATGTAATCTTGCAGGTAAAGACTTGTCCCAGCTCATGTTTGGTACTAATTTACTGCAATTACCAATAATTTATTTTGTATTGTGTATTGTAATGTTCATGACCGTCGAAACATTTTATTTGCATACGAAAGCACGTGCCAAATATTCTAAGTAATGCCATAATTCTATTTCTGCTTTTAATAAAGCAAACGAAAATACACGGAGCGTGCTTCGAATGTTCTGATTTAATATATTAAATGACAAATTCAAGGCGGAGCTTTATGTTATTTTTTACATTAATGCAGCATTACAATGTAAATTTGAATAAAAAAAACATATTATTGAACTTATAAAAAAATATTATGACTAAACTTTCCACCGATTTTCAAGAGTGATGTTTTTTTGACAGCTTACAGTTTTGTTCTTTTATTAAGCTTCGTATCTTTGGACTTTCTTCTCGTTGGTTCGTGCTGGTTTTGATCAAAAGTCGATTCTTTTTTATTTTTTTCTATCATTCAAATTTTATCCGGTATCTTGAGAGGGCTGTGTTCCATGATTTTGATATTTTCAAGATATCGCCATATTTACTTTTTATAATAATGATACATAAAAACAAATCTATAATCTGAAATAAAATCTTTAACTGCAATTATATGCCACCATCTGTGATTAACTGGCATCACTTGGTACCATATTGAACATATTGTCAATAATTCCGCACGAAATATTACACTGACTGTGTTCTTTGGTGCTTGCCGATATAACATGGCAGAGTAGATTGCATTTCCAGTGCATCTGTAGTCTACTTCGCATACTCGTGCGACATACAAAATCATTTAATGCGTAGCATGTTGGGTATTTTTTTTTTTTTTTTTTTTCAGAAAATATTATTCGACATTTTGTGCAAATTGTTTCAAAAGATTTGCATTAAGGAGACACTTTGCATAAAACGTCAAACCATACTTTCTGGGAAAAAATAAGACAAATATTCAAAATGCCGTCCACAGGTTTTATTATCTAGCATGCGTTATAAATATTAATATTTGCTTTGTCTTGAAAATATTGCTGTACACTACTTAGATATTTTTGTTCTATTTTGTTGTTGTTATTGTTGTCTCTTCTTTTCGTTTCTTTTTCTATTTCTTGTTTTTGTTTTTATATTATTATTATTATTATTATTATTATTATGTTTTGCTTGATGTTATGTACGCAATATGTTCTCAAAACCAAAACAAAGTATATTTTTGTACTCTACAATTAAATACGAGTGCAAGAAAGTAATTCAATATTGATATGCTAGAGGCTAGTTAAGAGATCATGTCAAAGCTGTCATTGAAAATCGAAATGCCGGCTAGTATTCCCACCTGCAACAAGAGTTCACGGACATATTCTCTATTAATTACAGCATAACATATTCTGCACCTGTTAGAAAGACCGAACCACTCAATTATTAATGTTAATCTGTCTTTTCAACACCAAACTGATGACGTTAGGGAATGATTCTAAGGCATAAATATGAGCTGCGTCATTAGAATTATCCCTTATAGCATAAGCGAACAGCAAAGGTCCAGGAGAGTTTGCGCATCTGTGCAGCCTCGCCAGAACATATGCCGTTCGCTCACGTAAGCGGCAGACCAAGGGAAGCGGAAATTTCAGCCAAACAACTAGATGCGTGGCCTCGCTAAGGGACCGAATATGTGCAATGAAAGATTGATTCGAAGGAAAGTCCGGAGTTTTTTTTATTTTTTTTTTTTTCTCTCATGACGCTGTTCATATCACATGAGAAAGTAAAATGTTGGTTTAGATTGGTTCAGTTTCAATAAATAAAGAGACCGTTTCGGGAGATTGTGTGGCGACTATGAACTGGGATCACCAGCACATGAGAGTATATATAAAGATCGGATGAAGCTGAGCAATCAGAGCATATCTGCTGTCCTTGCACACCAGATAAGGAAATCCTGGGTTTTACCCTGGGATAGAAATTATTATCGTACCCAGGTTATCCTGCCCAGGTTAATATAAAAATCGAGAATTTTCACGTGTTCGATATACACTGGTTGTAATGGACGTCAAGTACGCCATCGTTAAGGTTTACATCACTGAATGTAATGACGTCATTAAACACCTCAGTAATGTCATCATAATATGGCAGACGCCAGCAATCGAAGTGAAAAAATCTACGTTCAGAATCAAAGGTGTACAAGAAAAAGAATCTGTCATGGGTGTGAGGGGTAGATAGAAAAATCTGTCCCTCGCTATCACATCTGGCATCACTGGGAAAGCGTCGTGCTGCTAGACAGTGATCCTTGGGACAGATTTTCCTATCTACCCCTCACACCAATGATATATCCTTATATTCGTCATTATTCTGCCATATACTGTGTTTGTAAGCGGACGAATTTGTCCCTGATTAGACTGCGAGGATACGCGGGCTAATCTGAGTTTCATTCTTTATAAGTTAACCAACGATATCCTTGAGGCCGGCCTCGGTGGCTCAGTTGGATGCGCGTCCGACTGGAGACCAGGAGGCCGCGGGTTCGACCCCCGCCGAGGTCGGCAACATTCTTTCGTGGAGATTGATCATGAAATATTTTCTACGGTCATTCTCTCCCTTCCGCTGATTCAAGAAGGGCAGTTGTCAGTTTCTGGCGAAAGAATGTGCACAATACTGGTTAACCGCTTTGAGGACAAAGCCTGCCCAGTAAACGTGTGGTTAGGTAAACTGATCGCGCTCGACATGATCCCATTGGGTTGACTGGGCCGTAAAACCTCAACACAAACAAACAAACGATATCCTTGAGATGAACTGATACACTTTGAGGGAGAGAACTCTGTCAAATCGTTAGGATTTTTTTTAAAAGGACCTACTCTTTAAGAGTAGACCCTTTTCAGAAGGGGATTGGTTTGCATTAAAGCAATCAGGAAGTCAAACAATGTTGCCCCCACACCCCGGCCCCCTTAGCGGAAATGGCGAAATACCTAGTATGTGTATCCAGGCTAAATATAATTTTGCTGCTAGTAGTAACAAACAGCAAACAGGAGTGTTTGTTTGTTCCGGCAAACCTCTCATGTATTGATTGAAAATAGCTTTAATGAAACCTAATTGTGCGTGCGTGCGTGCGTATGTGTGATTACACCTTCTTCCGGGTTGTCTACACGTTCAGGTTAGCTCGTCATCAAACTTTTGTGAGTGGAATTGATTTGGTGTACGATTGATAGTTTAATGATTGAAGCCTGCAACTTTAATTTTCAAATTTTTCAATAAGTATTCATTTGTTTAGTGTTTATCTGCAGCAGTGTCAAAGTTTACGTGTACGGTACCATTCTGTCAGATGTCTCAAAATTATTTTTAATATTATCAAAGAAACAGAAACCAACTGTCTATTGTGCTAGACCTTGTTTTAGATCAGAGATAAAACGCAATTATTAGTAGGATTTAATAGATAAATCACCAACTGTAAAACATATCTTAACTAATTCTACTAATTTGCAAAGCTTGACTGATAGGTAAAATATAATGCAGTGATATGGACAGATGACATTATAATCAATACCGTACATACGGTAAATATCTAGAACAAATAATTCCTTACCAGACTGTCCTCAATATTGAACATGTCATTTTATTACCTGCTGATGTTTCTAAAAACAGCTCTACATCCTGATCAGACAACGCGTTCCGCAGCCTCTTATCTGGGTCTACAGTATTTGCACAAACCTCAATGTATATCCGATATCACTGTATTTACCCTTGATATTAGAACACCTCACCTTCTTACTATATACTTCTTCTTAACCCATTAAAGAATGAATAAACTATCCCACACTATATATTGGATGAGCCCATTTTCGATTTTAGGTATATCAGGCTATATGATGTAAATATTCCTGAATAAAAATGGTTGAACTATTTGCAAACAGTGGAGACCCTGATCACGGCGTCTGATCTGGGTCTACACTGTTTGCCAGTTATCCGTTTAGGGGTCTCCAGTCTTCAATGGGTTAATTCCAGTTTACTGTCTGTTGGTTGTTGGAGTGAGTGCCGTGTTCTGCGGCGTCTGATCTGAGTCTTCACTGTGTGCACAGGACTGTCTGTCCCAAAACAGGTTAACTCTTTCATTGCCACATGCGATAATAATAGGTTTTTGAAAACAGCGTAGATCCAGATTAGACTGCTCTTAATGAGCCGTCTCATTTGGATCTACGCTGTTTGACATTCAGTCTTTCAGCTTTACATGTACATATAAACTTCTTTCTAATCTATAGTTTTTTTAAACAAATACAAAGCATACGACAAATGTGGTATGAAATTTAGCGCAGACTGAGTTAATACGGTAATCGTTTCTAATGCCGTGGAAATATTACGGAAACTGCAAACTGTCACCAGGGAATAAAACGCATCTAGCACAGACATCAAATACAACTTCAGTTGATGGTATTTATATAGCGCTAAAACTACAGTTAAGCTTGCCCAGATAACACCTAGAGTTTATAGATCACGTGAAGAACACGAGCATTATCATGCCTATATTAAGAGACCATGTATGTATTGAAAGACCATAATTCTGAGTGCCAGTGCGTTGATTTGACTTTATAAAACTGACGCGGCCACATCTGGTAACAGGTTAACAGAAACTAAAACCATGTTTATAACTGCGTGTATTGAGAGAGCATCTACATTAAAAGATCACATTTCTTGAGAACCAATACAGTTTTGACTGCTTGTATAAAATGTTAAAGGGCAGCATATACATGTACGTTTTCATGGGAGGCAAATTGTTTTTGCGTCCCTTCTGAAAAGAGGTCGACTCTAAAAGAAAAGGATTTACTCCCTTCGGGACCATCCCTTTCTAGAAAGCGATCGGTGCGCAAGAAAACGAGTAGAAAGTCGTAAAAGTTGTCTCTCTTGCAAAAACAAATGGTGTTAGATCTACCAGGTGTACCCAGTCCCCTTAATTTCATAAAAATAATCGAAGACAAAATGTTTACTACCAAAAATATTTCAGGTACAATGCATTACGAAAACACGCCTATTCAAATATATGGAAAATTTCACCTCCAAAATCTGAAAAAAAAAATCAGATAAAAAACAGATAATTTTCATATTTCTGCTAAATACATAGATTGTGGGTACTCGTTAGAACCGCCTCTTGAGCAGAAATAAGAAAAATAATGTATACCCCTGTAAACCCCAGTTTTACTATATAAAAGTGGGGTTTAAGGGGGTCAAAATTATATAGGTATGTTTTCGTGATGGTGAGAAAATGTACCATTTGAATTGTGCGTTCAGTGAAGACACAGATTAACCTGAACATCCGTGTGCAATCTCGTTAGCTTTTGCTAGGCGCTATGTCAAATATCCAAGGTCTCGACAGGCCGACAGTGAAGACTGCGCGGATGAATCCCCGCTCGACAGGCAAATGTTCGAAGAGTCATTATATCACGCTGCGGCTCAAATTCTTATTTTTAATATTTCTTACAGAATAGAACTTCATGATTTGTTTAAGGGAAGCGATTTGAATGAGACATCAAGTTGTATTTTCTGGTAAAAGAATGTTGACTACTTACATTTCCATTAACAATGTAGGTAACAACTTCAGTAGACAAAATATAAAAAATAATTTTCCTATATATGTATTTTCTTTTTTTTTCTTTTTTTTCAGAAAATATATGTTGCCATTTTGTTCAGATTGTCTCCATTTAGCGGGAGGGGTGGGGTGAGGGCGGGAGGTTGAAGGAGGGGGGTTAGTGGACTCTAAACTTAGTATTTTTTCTGCCATTTCTGACAATGGAGAGAACTTTTTGAGTGCCTCTTCGCAAGCCCCGTCGGAAAAGGGGTCTACTCTGAAAGAAAAGAACTTGCTCCCAACTCAAGGGGAACATAACCATTTCAGAAGGGGTCGGAATCATTTGCCTCCCTGTTTCCCTTAAACTGTCGTATTCGGGGACGTTAACTACACATGCACAGAGAGGATACTTACTCTTTCGCTGTGAATACCATAAATATTTTCATCGAGTGTAATGAAAACATCAGTATTTTCACGAGTGCAAAGCACGAAGAGTAAATTTTCTTTTTATTTGATTGTTTACACGCCAATGTGCGCTTCTGACGTCATAATTAACGTAATTAAACAAAACATGAACATGAAAAAAAAATTGCTACTAATTTTGCTGAAAAAATG
Organism: Anodontia alba; assembly: GCA_964016985.1. NCBI lineage: Eukaryota > Metazoa > Mollusca > Bivalvia > Lucinida > Lucinidae > Anodontia > Anodontia alba. Next base: position 65,702,637 of record OZ024829.1, read on the forward strand.
TGAGCAGCTTTTGCAAATGTAAAAGCTACTCACATTTTTTCAGGAAAAATACCTGTGAATCAGATACTGTACTTACTAGAACAGTTAACATTTTGACCACTAACGAGCTCGTTAAGCTAACAATGCTTTGAACAACTGGACCCTGGTCAGTATCCACATTCGCTGTTTCGTATTGTATTTCTCTAAGTATTCGGAGACCTTAACTCTTTTACCATATTATCCTGAAATTGAAACAAGACCAGTTCACTACATAATTTTTGTATGAAAACATTGCTGAATAAGTGGCAAACATTGTAGACTGTGATCAGGCGCCGCGTTGTGCGGCGTCTGAGCAGGGTCGACACCGTTGCTCAAGCTTGTCTGTCCCAATACTTAGGGTTAATAATCCATTTATGCCAAACGTAAAAGGAACATTACCAAACTATGTAGAACTAGATCAGACGCCGCAGACCGCGGCGTCTGATCAGGGTCTACAATGCTCGCAATAACTACATGGATTTCTATAAGACATGATAATAATAAAAGTAACCATTCCTGCTACTTGAAATAGCTGAGGTAGAAGACTCCACTAGGCATGAATGGATTAAATATGGTATATTAATCATTAATATTCATGCTGCTACATGTGGCAATGAGCAGACGACATTTTTCATTAAAGGCGATCAATTAATTTGCATAGTCTGCTTTCAGAAATGAAACGATAAGATATACGAAGCTTCATTTTCAAGGAAAAACATTAAAATAATCAACCTGTTCCATCTAAGCGAGATATTCAGACAGACAGGCCAGAGCAAACATCATTCTGCAGCGTCTGATCAGGGCGGACATTATTTGCAACCCGTCCGGCAGTTACTAGACACATCAAAATGTAGTAAAATAGACTTGTTCAAATTTTAGGACAAGCATGGTAAGGGATTAGCGTGTCCAAAGATTTAGGGTAAATATGATGTTATTAAGGTGTCGTCTTCTAATTGTTGTATGTAGCGATGTAAAGGTTAAAATGAAGACTACACTGACATAATAACATGTTTTCACGCGACTCATCAATTACCTCATATATCAGAAGAGAATTATAGACAATACAACGAACGTTTAATCTTAACCCTTTAAGCGCCAATCACAACTGCAACAGACGACTTTCTGTTTTCTTCTTCTTACTATTTTTTAATAAGTTTTAACACTTCACGTGAATCAGACGATTAACATGAAATGTCATCAATTATTTTCTCTGAAAAATAAGAAAAAAAAATGAATAGATAAAGCAGAATGTTGTCTATCACAAACTTTGCTTGGCGCTTTGAGGATTAAACTGGTTCCAGGCACTGACGACAAATGAGGGATCATAGTTTTCCTGCTGTTTCTCTGAAAACAGTATTTCCATGCAAATCGTCTGCTTTATTTCCCTGGAAAATCTCTTATCCATTCAAGAGATATTCGAGGAAAAAGACGAAAAAAGGACGACTTGTATAAATTGTGACAAATTCTGTCTGCAGGGCCAGCATATTACAGATTATAAACTGAGAAGATTGTTATTGAATAACGAAGTAAAGTGACTCCCATAAATAACGACCCCCACCCCACCCCCTACCCCCGCCCCCATACCCACCGGTCATTATTCTATAGAAAAAATGACCCTTTTTCTATAAAATATGACTCCCGATAAAAAAAATATAATAACCCGTCAATGATACAAAATTATGACTGGGGGAGGGGGTCACCATTCTTTAAGAATTGATAACAGGGGGTCGTTATTCTATCACTTTATTTTACCCTTGTATTATTCTATATAAAAAGTGGCCTCTTTCTGTTCAAGCTCTCTTGTTTGTTGATGGATTTTAATGCTAATTTGGCACAAACGACAAGACGATGTGTCGCGTGGCAAGACCTAGGTACCCAACCCAAAGGTCTAGAACATAGAGATCGTTCAAAGAAATGGTGTCCTGCTATATGATTCTAGCGAACAGAATGTAGTGTCTGACCTGTAACTTTGTCATTTGAGGCTAGATTTTAAATTAACTGGAAACAAATGCTAGCCATATGAAGACAATGTACATGTATCGCGCGCAAAATCTAGGTCCCCACCTCAAAAGTCAATGTCACAAATTAAGATAAATGACAATGTGTTTGAACGACATAAACTCGTGGAAACGACATAGCTGACTTGTGGTCAAGATTATTAAACGGGACCACTGTAGAAAAGGCCGATCAACTATACACAATCTATGTCTAAATGAGCAGAGCCAAGTAATAGGTTTACGTTTGGCAAGTTTGGCATCAAAATCTTTTTTTTTTTTTTTTTTTTTTTTTTTTTTTTCACTCTTTTTTACCATTACGAGGAGTCGATGCTATCAGGGCTATCTGTTCACAAAGGGAAAAAAAAGCCGAGCTGCTGTCTGTATTTTTTTCTGAAAGGTAACTTTGTTGAATAATTCAATGAGCGTCAGGCTGAAATTAATGAAATATGAAACATTTACGGCGTTGTTTTTTTCTTCGCGAATCGTCATTTAACTTCGCGTAGAGGAGTCATAATATTATTTTTATGTGGTCACTATTCTTTAAAATAATGATCGCGGATCGTTATTCTATAGAGTCACAATTCTTCGCGAGGGTTCATTTTACTTCCCGTGGGGCGTTACACCGGCGACCACCGTCGCTTAAAATGATGAGAGTATGAATATCTGTTTATGCAGTTAATGCTTAGCATATTTGGTAAAAATTCAGCACAGGGCATTTTGAAATATTTTTCTTACATTTTTTTCCTGAAAATAATACAGTCGACTCTCGTTATCCCGAATTCCAAGGGACTCTCTTGAAATACTTCGAGGTATCCGTACCTCGGCATATCAGATTTGCAGAATTGAGGAAAAAATAATACGAACAATCACATTTAACAAATATACAATCATGTAATTGGACTCTTAAAGTTAGAGATATATTGAAAATATTGTGGAAAAGATCCTTAGGAGCAATTTCTCCTCTTTTCCACAATATATTTTTACCTGTTGTTAGATTTTCATGTTTAGACAGGGACCAGATTTTCTCTTCGAGATAAGCGGTTATTCGAGATAAGCGAGGTCGAGATAACGAGAGTCAACTGTAGTAGTATAGAAGATGTCCAGGAACAGCCACAATCACTGATAACAATAATACGAAGAGGAAGAGCAAACGAACCATGACAGACAGTACACAAGCCACAGACCAAAGAAAAAGGAAAGCAACAAGCTCCCAACTCCCTAACAAGGTGACCACAGTGCTAGACAGGACCCATTAAACACAGTGATAAGACAACGAACAGGGCTAAAATGTAAAAAGTTCCGCAGCGTGCTCATCACGAAAACATACTTATATAATTTTGACCCGCTTAAACCCCACTTTTTTATTGTAAAACTGGGGTTTTATTCTTCTTATTTCTGCTCAAAAACATAGATTGTGGGTACTCGTTAGAACCGCCTCACTGAGGCGGTACTAACGAGTAACCACAACCTATGTTTTGAGCAGAAATATGAAAAATATCAGTTTTTTATCTGAAAAATTTCAGTTTTTGGAGGTGAAATTTTCTATATATTTGAATATTTGACATATTTCAAAATGTGCGACAAGGCCACACAAAAAACAATCAAACTCAGAATCACCGCATTAGAACGGTCAGAAGTAAAATTTACCGGGGTAGGGGATTAACTCGAATTTATTAGTGCCAAATCTTTACCCTAAGTTCAAATGTTGTAAAAGTATTAAATAATTGTTCGGCTCGCATACAGGTTCCCTAACACAAGCAGTGAACTCCTACCATCAGGGAAAAATAAGAAAATACCATCAATTTGTCGTCTGCTGAATATGCCAATATCGTGCTGAGCGTTAATATGGTGATGAGCATGCATCACGGAAGAAAAAAATATTAGCTCATTTGTTCATTTCGATAAGGATCTACGCTGTTCTTGAAAACAGATTCTTATCTGAAGGGAAATAATGTCTGACAAGATTAGGTCGATTATATCATGAAGTAGCTTTATTATGTAACAACCTTATGGGTCATATACGATACAGTCAGTCGACAGCGAATCGGGACATCAAAGAAATCTATTGTACATTGGAAATGTTCAGTTACATTACTAATTCTTCTAACTCATAGTTTGTTGCGAGTGTTTGAACACGGTAATATTAAAAGCCTGTTACAATGTACGTCTTCAAATCACACATACTTGCTAATATGCAAATCTGAACTAAATGGTAGCGGGCATGTCATTGAGTATACCATTATGTTGTATATACATGTACATCTGTTTAAACACACTGTTTTCTTTATCTGAAATGTCCACACTAGATGACTTACTATTACAAGTTTCCTATGTTTTTCATGCACTGGATGAAAAACTAGATACATGCACTTTGAGTCCGCATGAACTGTAATTTCAATACATTTATATTTATATTGTCATGATATTTTACAGATGAACATGCTTGTACTTTAATAACTGAAGACTGAGTGTACAATGCAACTGTCGTTGAATAGTCTGTCTATGGTCTATTGCACGTTTCTTTTAAATTCAGTCTAGATGAATGCATTAGAATTCGATAATGCACATTTCACTGTCAGTATAAAGCTGACAACGATAGGCGTTATCTCATTTTGGAACATCTTTAGACGTTAAAATTCATAACGAGAGCTACGACTAACGAAAATACACCTTATCGCATCTGAAAATAAAAGTCCAAAATAACTTTGCATCAGAGCAGTCGGACATAAATCTACGCCTTTAATATCGCATGATAAAGTGCCAATAGCTTGTTCATCCAAAACATTGTGACATCTTAATTCCTTACCATACTTGTCCTAGATTTAAAAATCTTACTAGCTAATGGTGTGTCTAAAACAGCTGGATGATTGGTAAACAGTATAGACCCAGATCAGACGCCGCCTCCTGCGGCGTCTGATCTAGATCTACACTGTTTGCTCAGGCCTGTCCTGTCTGTCCAAAGTATTAGGATATATACGGTATGTCATGTACGAACAGCGAAGACCAAGAGCCTTTTGAGACCAAGGCCGTCACTATTTGTCCATGTATTCTACAGTATCCAAGGCTATAAGCTGCCAACGAAGACTTTGAGCTGACTGTTCAGGTTTGTTGTCTGTATATGACCTAAAGACTCTAAGAACATATGGCCTGAGGACACTTCGATGACGTTGTGGCTCTTATACAGACTGCAAGGTGGCGGCGATGAGGTCCCGAAATGTACAGACTGGCTATCCTGCTGCCTTAGCATCTTGTACTTTAATCCTGTGTATGACACAGGATAGCTACATTTGAGGCAGTACTTCATCCGGCGACAAAATGATAAAGACATGACCTTTCATGGTTGGCGATCATCCTAAACATTAAAAGCCAGTAAGAAGTGAACAGGGTTAAATAACAGAATACGTATGAAAAGCAAAACTAAGCCACTACTGATAATTCCCTGTCTTTTCTGTGCCTGATATAATCAGAGGCACACTTCTCGATATAGTTTTCTTAACACAGCCAAGGGCTCGCATTATTCAGTTTTCTTCTCATACATGTTTTCTCCATAGAAAAAAAAACTATTCCTCGTAAGCAGAAACACAGACGTGATTTCTAAATTGTCTTCATACATTCTGTTAGATATTAGCATAAATCTTATCAGACTGTGCAGGCTGATCTCGGTCTACGCTGCTCGTATATAGCATACAGTCAATTTCTATTTGGATGAGCTCAAATGCAAGGCAAACATCTCAAAATTTTATAGTTCGGCAGGTAGGAAATTTCTTTTTTTTTTTTTTTTTTTTTTTTTTTTTTAACTTGCTGTTTTAGAATATTGCTAATAAAGTATACTGATGCATTATACATTGTATGGATTACTATTTGATAATTGCATTGATAAAGACAACAAGGAAAGAGACTTTCTGTGATACATGGGCATTTACTTGTGTGAACAGCTAGCAAGCAAGCAGCGACCATGTTGGTCCAATACATACTCGATTAATCTAACATGTGTATGCCGGAAATGGTGCACAGGGGGCAGGTAGATTTTGTTTACAACTCACTCCTTGGGTCTTGAACTTGCTCTAATTTTTGCTGCTATAAACTCACTCTTCTATTTTCTTTTAGTGTTCTGTTGTATCATTGTCAGTGCAATACCTTTCAAGGTTTTTTACCTCAGTCCTCCTATCAGACAGCTTTAAAGTGTTAAATCACACTCCTTTTGTATATAACCTTTAAATATATTATCTGTATGTTCCAGTTTTCAGTATCGTGTACATACATGTAGCAATAAACATTTAAATTTGTCAACCTCTTTAATTATGTTGATTCAAGTTACAAGGGTTTGTCGATTCTACTATTGTTTATCGTATTTCACGACCTTTACTTTACTTTGATGATAAGCATTTTATAGACCTTAAACCTCAAACGTGAAGTGGATGGCTTAATTTCACTGACTACTGACATTTCAATAGATTTAAGAAAGAAATGACTTTTAAGAGCAATAAACACACTCACAAAACTGAACACAGCTGAAATGTCAAGTTTTCTATGCCAGACTAGCTACTTTCAGCCGAATAGACCTCGTCAGTGACCTCATATAATTTTTCAAAAATCACGGTAAGAGTCAAATGATCACAAAGGACCAAACAATATAAACTACAGTATGGTGAAGTACGGGGAAAAGTTTTACGGCCGCCACATGTCACAAACTCTAATAAAGATAAATTGATTCCAAAAGACTGATTTCTTTAAACATATTTTTCACGGTGCAAATTATGATATCCTTATTCTGCTGTACTAGCCTAAAAAATAACGGTTTTTCCACTAACAAATATCTTTTAAAGATCTTCGCTTGACATGCTTACATACATTATGTAGTCCCAAATAAAGGGAGATGTTATTCTGGTAGAAGTTTTGTGATGTTTACACTCACAATATGTGAAGATACCCAGGTAATGGTACAATCACAGTCCAGCCTCCAGAGTCACCAAAAGAAGGAGAGATGAGAAAAAAACACAAAACAGACATCACATATGAAACTTCCGACGCACGAACAAATAACTACAACTGAGAAATCCCCTTCGAAGGATCAGTAGAAAAACTATACTGTGTGTGTGTGTGTGTGTGTGTGTGTGTGTGTGTGTGTGTGTGTGTCTGTCAAATATGTATCATGCATTGATTTTCGTAGTCAGGCTGACTTGCTTAAATATTTGTAACATTGTACTTCTTGTCTCATTGTATTGTTTCCTTTGCGATTTCTATGTTTCATTGTCGGGTAGCAACTCCAGAGTGGCATTTTCTGCCATATCTTCAGGGATTGCAAATATTTATTGATAACTCACTGAACGCATCAATTCAAAACTGTGAAAGGCCTATGCTCAATAAACTGAAAATATCATAATAGTAAAATAGATGTCCATGAAAAACAACAATCGCGGAAAGCAGCCTACAATGATGCCAAGAGAAAGAGCAAATAAACATAAACTAGTTTGGACAACAAATAGGCTATAAACCAAGGAAAAACAAACAACCAGGAACTTCTCACCCAACGAGGTGATTACGCTGGACAGGATAATACTCAGACAATAAACAGCATAAAACATGAAAAAGTTTTATCATAAGTGACAGAGCTTCAACAATAAAATGAAAATTAAAATACACTTGTATAGAAAACTGGTTGTGTTCAGTTTGGAAACAAATTTCTCACAGATTTATTCATATATATTCAAGAAAAACATGAATAGATCCCCTGAAATAGGACAATAACATGTTACAAAATTATAATGTGATGTTAGCATAAAATAAGACGGAATGTTTAGGAGGAACGTGATACTAGATTTTTTTTCAGATATAAACAATAATACGTGTTCGACGACTGGAACTATAGGTACCGTATTTACCGTGTGTATTCGGACTGATAGGCTTGAGCAAACTGTAAACCCAGATCAGATGCTGCAGAACACGTTTGCCATCATTCAGCGGGTTGAGGTACACGATCAGGTAGTGAAATAGACTTGTCCAAAGTCTAGAACAAGTATGAAAGGGAGTTAAAGTGTACGAATATAGGTGCACTACGGTAGTTAAGTAGACAGTAAAATCAGGGTAATTATTTAGGGCTTTGTATTATATTATTGTGTTAAGTTATTATGCCTCTTCAGCCGGTCAGACTGATAGATTAATACCCGGGTGTCATTATTATCGCAATGTCTGTGCATATCCTGTAGACACTTTACAACGACACACGAATAAAAAAATAATGGGGGGGGGGGGGGTCCATAAGGCCCATTTTCTGCTCCGTAACAAAAGACTTCATTATTTTGCTGATACATAACGTATAGTGTCCAATTTACTAAAACACTATTGATGTTGCAAAGTAAGCCCTAGTTTTGGAGTAACATGATCATGAAAGTGAGTGGGGTAATTCAGTATGAACCTGAGGTACCATGTTTTAAACACCGTTTCCTTTTCAAATATATCACATCTAGTTATACCTTATTTTGTTTGTTGGACAAATGCCTTAGGTAATATCCTATCTCATTAACCCCCGTTTAAAGATAAAATTACATCTGCAGCATCTATGTTGTAATTCAATAAAATCTAGCCTTTCTCCGGAACTAAAAGGTGAATTATTTCGAAACTTACCTGAATACAACATTGGGACAGTGCAAAGCGATGACTGAGTTTTTGTGACCTTGATCTTATTTTCAAGGTCACATCGGCTTTGTGTATTGTCAAAGAGGCAGATGCCTGTTAGGCCATTTTTATTTTACTTAACAAAAGTCTTCATTTTCTCCTAATATATTGCCAATAATATCTTTTAGCTCACCAGAGGACAAAGTGCTCATTGTGAGCTATTGTGACCGGTCAATGTTCGTCATGCGTCGTCCGTTGTCCGTCGTGCCTTATGATGTGTCAACAATTTGCTATAAATGACAACTTCTCCTAAACTCCTGGGCCAACTTCAATCAAACTTCACAGAAATGTTGTTCCACATCAATAAACAAGATGGCTGACAAAGCTAAAAATAGAAAAAATCTTTAAATGACAGCTCCTCCTATATCATTGGACCAGTTTGAATCAAACTTGTAAAAGTGTACTGTAAAAGTGCTTTAAACCCCCCGGTGGTTTACTCTTCTGACCGTTCTAAGGCGGTGGTCCAGGTGTTAGTCTTACTCTTTGTTGCTTTGTGGTTTATTCTACGAGGCGATTTGTTGTATGTCTTTCCATGTGTCATTTTGTTCTTGTGTTTTTTAGTCCTTTTAGTATTGTGATTACCTCGCTTGGGGAAGAGAGAGCTAAACTTAGTGCTTTTCGTACGTTTGTTCGATTTGTGCTTTTGGATTTGTCGGTTTCCTCTTGGGGTCTGGGAAGGGCTGCGGTTTGTGATTGTGGCACTCCCTGGACTTTTCTCTTACCTTTTTTTGACAGGCATGTTGCCTATGTGCCTCACTACCAAAATAGCTAAAATTGTTCCTCATCAATGAATAAGATGGCTGCCAGAGCTAAATATAGATTTTTTTAAATGACAGCGCCTCCTATATCATGGGCCAGTTTGAATCAAACTTGACAGACATGTTGCCTATATGTCTCACTAACAAAATAGCTAAAGCATTTTCCGTATCAATGAACAAGATGGTCGCAAGAGCTCAAAATAGAAAAAAATCTTTAAATGACAGCTCCTCCTATATCACTAGACCAGTTTTAATCAAACTTGACAGGCATGTTGCCTATGTGTCTCTCTACCACAATTGCTAAAATAGTTTTGATCTAATCAACAAGAAGGCCACCGGAGCTATAAATAGAAACAGCTTTAAATGACAACTCTTAAACCAATTGGCTCTTTGGCCAATTTCGATCAAACTTGACAAGAATGTTGCCTAGGTGACTCTCTACCAAAATAGATAAAATGGTTCTGCTCAGTGAACAAGATGACCATAGAGCGCAAACCAGAAAATCTTTAAAAGGCAACTACTGCTACACCCTTGAGCTAATTTCATTCAAACACTTGATATCTTAATACAGCTTAATAACGGTCATATAGAGTCAGACCATGAAACTTAGTTGAGTGATTTAGGGCTATATTAGCCCTCTTGTTTACTAGAAGCATTTTGGTTGTACAACGTAAGTTACAGGTCTGGAGTAATATAATCATGAAAGTGGTTGGGTTAATTCAGTAAGAACCTAAAGTATCATACAAAAAGTATGAACCTAAAGCCTATAAATTGTGTGTCTCTTTAAAAAGTTGCCACATTCAGTTATACCAACTTCCATTTGTTGGACTAATCCCTCAGTTAGTATCCTGTTTTACATTTTCGATTGAAATCGACCAAAGGGTTTAGGAGGAGTTGTCATTTAAAGACTTTTTTATTTTTTAATTTTTAGCTCTGGTGGTCATTTTGTTCATTGGAGCAAACCGTTTTAGCTTCTTTAGTAGAGAGACATCTTGGCAACATTTTTGTAAAGTTTGATTAAATTGTCCCCATGATATTGGTTGAGTTGTCATTTAAAGTGTTTGTCTTTTCAAACTCTGGCAGCTGTCTTGTTCATTGAAGCAAAACTGTTTCATCTATTTTGTTAAAGAGATACCTTGGCAACATGCCTGTGAAGTTTGATAAAAATTGGCTCAATGATATAAGGAGAAGTTTTCATTTATAGATTTTTTTTGCTTTTAGCTCTGGCAGCCGTCTTGTTCATTGGAGCAAAACTATTTTAGCTGTTTTAGTAGTGATTCACCTAGGCAACATTCCTATAAAATTCGATTGAAATTGGCTCAATGGTGTAGGAGGAGTTATGATTTAAAGATTTTTCTATTCTTAGCTCTGGCGGCCATTATGTTCACTGGTGTGGAACAATTTTATCTATTTTCGTGGAGAGTTATATAGGCAATATTCCTGTGTAGTTTGACTGAAATTGGCCCAGGGGTGTAAAAGAAGTTGCATTTATGGCAAATTGTTGATGCAGCACGGATGACGCATGACGGACATTGACCGATAACAATTTAGCTCACAATGAGCACTTAATGTTCGGGAGAGCTAAAAAGATATTATAAGCAATATATCAGGAGAAAATGAAGATTTTTGCTAAGTAGCATAAAATCAGTCTAATGGGCACCTGCTCTTTTGAAAATTCTACAGCCCATGTGACCTTGAAAATGAGGTCAAAGTCACCAAAACTTAGTCATCTCTTTGCCCTATCCCAGTGTGGTAATCAGGTAAGTTTCAAAATAATTCACATTTCAGTTCCGGGTAAAAGGCTAGATTTAATTAAATTACAATATGTAAAATTAACAAAAATTAAAGATTTTCATAAAAGAGAAGCTGCAGATATTTTGTCTTTAAAGGGAGACTAGTGAGATAGGATAATACCTAAGGCATTTGTCTAACAAACAGAGGACGATATAACGGGGTGTGATATATTTTAAAAGAGAAGCGATGTTTAAAATATGGTACCTCCGGTTCATACTGAATTACTACACCCACTTTCATGATCATGTTTGTTACTCCAAAACTAGGGCTTACGTTGCAAAATCAATACTATTTTGGTAAATGGGACATTATATGTAACGCATCAGCAAAAAAAAAAATGAAGACTTTTGTTGCGGGGTAGGAAAAGGGCCGTATGGACCCCCCTCCTCCTCCTCCTCCCCCGAAAAGGGCCTTACGGACCCCTTCTTACCCCTCACCCCACCCCACACAGCACTACCGCCTTGACTGAATGTTCATGTATTTAAGACTCTCTTGTTGTTTGTAAATGTTTTTGTGAACCTAAACTCATTAGATTCTATGTAGTACGTGTACGTATAATAGGTTGACCTTGGAATCAAACTTCACATGTAATAATGAAATCGAAATCTCGATTTCATTGAGACCTTACATATGCCAACAATGTAACTAGCAGGGCTGCAAACGCCCCACCCAAATTCCTCGCCCACTTGTACCCTCAACAACAGAGACTGCAATAGATAATACTTATTTGAGCGGTCAACAGTATTGCGGGGCCTGATTTAATGATTTTTGAAACCTCGCCCTAAAAACCACTAAAACCACGATGAGCCCGACCATAGACGAATAATGTTATTGCGGTCGTTAAAGTTACCAACTTAAACGTGACTACCTGCTGTGGTAAACGGATATATATATTACATAGAAGACGGGCAATGGTAGTCTTAAAATGGGGAATATACTCGTACAATGTCAAAATCAAATTCGTGTCGTTTGTCATAAACTTAGATGCAATTATACCATTTCATATTAATACATGTACATTTAAATCCAGCAATGGGGCTTCGGTATTAAGCTATTAAGCTATTTAGAATACAATTATGCAGAATATGTATTAACAATATTCAGCTCCTAGAAGTAAACTTAAACGTCTCAGTAATATTGGCTTGGTGAATGTCCGTGACAACATAGATGTAAGTGGATAGCCAGGAACTACTACAAGCACGCTCGGAGTACAGTCTTTACGTGGAACCAAAAGGAGAGATGAGGAACAATTAAAACCAACACAAACGCCACAAATGAAACCACCGACGGAAAAACAAAAACGAACTTCAACAGACGAACCGGCTTGTAACGGTCAGTAAGAAAACTACTTGGGGCTTAAACTAGTTTTACTCACGCAAAGCCTCGCCCTTATTTCTGACAATTCTTACGTTTGGCAAGATCACAACTTATAATAGTTTTTATCCTTTCAAGCAAGAACTGATTCATTTTCATTACAGTCTAAGTAAAGAGAATACTCCTAGTTCTTTCAGTTTGATCATGAAGTTCATCTTTAATCAGAAGTCGTATGTATGTTATCTTTATAAGTACCAGTCATGGGTATTAATAACTATTCTATTCTTTTAGTACCATCAGAGCATTTATCTCCTTCTATACTGTGACTATCAGATAGCAGACGACCTGAACCGACTCAAAGTCCCATACATTTACTATGCACATATATCATAGGTCGGGTTTTATAGAATAAAATAAAATATAAGAAATGTATTAATGTTTTCGTTTTATTTATTAGGTTAAGTACCGATGTTTCCCAGAATCAACTCTTTCCCTTTATAGAGCTCATCCCTCACCACCACCACCCCTCCACCACCCCCACCCCCCCGCCCCGTCCCCCCATCCATCCTGCCCTCATAAATAGTCGTAATTCTAATACAGCATGTATCGTTATGTACTAACTGAATCACTTTTTATGCATGTTTTGATGCATGAATCAGTGCACTCGCCATATAGACGTACTCTTGTAAAGTTAAAACTTTGCTATGTTGATGCTGTGTGATAGTAAATGTATTTTATACATATTTACAGGTACGTCTGTTTTAAGTATTTATTAATTAGATAGAAAAAATATTTGGTAAGGAGTTAGTAACTTTTGTAGTTTAAATACATTTTGAACTGAAACTGCTAGATGGTCTATTTGAGCTTATTTCAGAAATCTGTACTCAGTTTTCATAAATATCTTATTTCATAAATATCATATATGTTTTCATCTATTCATTTCTTACATCCGGTATTATTTCATGTATGAATCATATTCATTATTATAGCAAGCATTCGCCATATAGACGTACTCTTGTAAAGTACTTTGCTATGTTGATGCTGTGTGATAGTAAATATATTTTATATATATTTACAGATGTACCAGTGGTCATCAGCAACATCATCATTATTAAAATCATCATTATCATCTATTTATGTCTTGTATGTTGTGTGTTGTGTGTTGTCCAGAATAGAACCCCCATACGGTGACACATATGTCTCGAAGACACATTTCTTCCACAAGAGATAACTCTAACAGTTCGATAGTATATTATTTGTTTATTCACGGTATCTTTCTTACTATTTCGGGAATTTCTTGTTGGAAAAGGTGCCATATATTTCCGGAAATCCTGGAAAACTCAGGATGCCTCGTTCAGGGTATAACGTTCGTCAAACAAAATTCTTGAAAGAATAATTATTGGGAAAGATTTTATCTCTTAAAATTGACATATATAATACGTTATCGGCATTAGTGGCATTTTCTGTATTCATTAAGTTAGCAGTCCGATGTAAACTATAAACTTCTCAGCCGCTTGATATTTTCTGATACCTCTATAAAAACGCATGTTGTTGGTACTCATTAGATGCGTCTCGCGTATCGATAACTTATCTTTTTTTGGAGAAATCAGAAATATTTGATTTATTATATACAAAGTAATGAAATACAGAGAATTATTAATGAAATAAAATGCATATTTTCACTAGTGAAATATAAGTTTTATATTTTCACTAGTGAAAATATAAAACTTATATTTTCACTCCTCTGAGCAGTGAAAAATATAAGATCTGGATCTACTTTTTTCTTATTTACATTAATGTTTTCATTACACGAGATGAAAATTTTTATGGTATTCACTGAAAAAGATTAAATTTTCTTTTTATTTTATTTTTACACGCCAATGCGCGTTTCTGACGTCATATCTAACGTCACCAAACAAAACAAAACATGAACGTCATGGCGCCAAGGGACAAAACTGCGTGTCAGACTTTCCCTTGCAAATACAAGATTTGCATCTTTTCTATCGAAAGTGATGTATATAATAAAAAGAAAATTCAAATGTTTGTCGTGAATATGACTTTTATTTCATCTCGTGAAGTGAAAAAATGTATATTTCATTCGTGCCTTCGGCACTCATGTAATATACATTTTTTTCACTTCACTCGATGAAATAAAAGTCATATTCACTCCAAACATTTGAATATCCTCTATTTATTATATACCTAGCAGTGAAGTAAAGGGATTTCTCAGTTAGTTATTTTCGATAAATCACAGTGTGATGATATCGTATCAGTAACTAGTGAATTATATACTGTGTTGGAACTGTTTGTTTATAGACTGCTTCCTGGTTTATTGCATTTCATCTTGACGTCCTCGGCTGCTAAACGGGGCACAAACCGGACCAAAATGAAACACGTTCCCATAACGTAATGAATTCACGCCAACGTTCTAATAAACGGACTGAATAGCGCCATTTTCTTACGTTGTTTATTGTTCTTCCGCTCAAATTGAAACACTTTTTTGGCGCTTTCAAGAAACTAGTACTAACAAATAAAACAAATAAGATAATGAACCGTGTTTACTTGACATGAAAAATCTGTGACTGTGTACCGTGGATAATTCGGTAAAAACTCGTTCCTTTGGAACTCGTTTTTTACCGAATTATCGATCTAATCTAATCTAATATTGCGCTCCTTCGTGACAGATTTTTTATATATCAACCAAACACTATTGATTATTCTCTATATCTTTCTTATCTAGGGCAACGTTAGTCACGGCATATTAACCATATAATATGAGGACTAAAGAAGATTTGGGGTATTAGGACATCGAGGCAGATTTATGCAGTAAAAATCGTTGCTGAAGGTAATAAACAATTTTAGACCTGGTTAAAAAAAAAAAAAAAAAAACAGCAAAATTCGAAAAATGCGCCTAATAATGTAAACGCATCACATACCCCTGTTTGCATCAGAGAAACATGGTGGTAAAGATTACATAGACTTAGTAACGTGATGTTCTAAACTGTTATCAGGGCAAATTCTGCAGACGGCAAGGAGTGATCATTTTCCTTATTTTACTCCTGACATGGAACAGATCACATGATCAAAAAGTTTACTTTTTCCTCGTACACATGCAGATAGTACTTTCTTTTGTGCCATTTCACCGTAGCAGTTTACTGAATTACAGTATGAGCTGCCAAGTTTGGCTTTTATGTAAATTGTTGCTTTCTTCTGAATCCCCAAAGTAGCTTATTTATCGATGCGTATGCAGCATTATTTATATTTGATATGCAAATAAATACTTATATAAATCAATTACTGTTGAGGCCAGAACATGGAACTTTTCAACTCAGGATTAAGAATGTCCTTAACTTATTATACATTATTTAACCACATGGCAAAACATGTGCAGCAAAGGCAAATGAACCTAAAATAGCTCTCACGTATACAATGAGCATGATAATTCCCGAACGAAACGAGAAGCACAGTTCCACAATAGCACACGAATATGTACATGTACTTTGAAGCGTTCACCCCAGGGTTTTTAAAGTAGACCCTATTGTCTTTGCACATAGTCTGGCCCCAGACCCTTTCTTTATTTTTCTTTTCTTTCTTTTTCTTCTTTTTTTTTTTTTTTTTTTTTTTTTTTTTTGAGGGGACACACCACTTGTATAGCTTGTAGAATTTTTGTTTACTTCAGTCCCTAGGCTAGAAAGAAAGGTTTTTGTTCAGCCATAGGTAACTTGAAGATGGATTAAAGAGGATCATGATAAAAAAAAATAATGTAGAGAAAGAGAGAAATAGATATAAAACAAAAACGACTGGAGCCAGTCTATCTTTGCACAGAGAGAGAGAGAGAGAGAGAGAGAGAGAAAGAGAGAGAGATGTTTCATGAGCCATACTAACAGATATCATGTTTGACCTCATCTAAAGTTTATATGAGTCAAAGTTTGTTTGTTTGTGTTGAGGTTTTACGGCCCAGTCCACCCAGTGGGGTCATG
The DNA here is from genome assembly GCA_964016985.1 of Anodontia alba. Taxonomy (NCBI): domain Eukaryota; kingdom Metazoa; phylum Mollusca; class Bivalvia; order Lucinida; family Lucinidae; genus Anodontia; species Anodontia alba. The sequence goes on from OZ024829.1 coordinate 65,719,173, forward strand.
TCGAGCGCGGTCAGTTTACCTAACAACACGTTTACTGGGCAGGCTTAGTCCTCTAAGCGGTTAACCAGTATTGTGCACATTCTTTCGCCAGAAACTGATAACTGCCCTTCTTGAATCAGCGGAAGGGAGAGAACGACCGTAGAAAATATTTCATGATCAATCTCCACGAAAGAATGTTGCCGAACTCGGTGGGGGTTGAACCCGCAACCTCCTGGTCTCCAGTCGGACAGCACATCCAACTGAGCCACCGAGGCCGGCATATGAGTCAAAGACTAGAACATGTAAACCACACTATAGTAAGAAATGGGGAGACATTTTTACGGTTGCTATACGACTGAGTTTAGCTACTTTTGTCTGGTGTGGTATCTTGCGTTGGTGGTAATTAAACCTATTCCAGTTAATTTTGAAATTCATTAGAAGGTCACTGATGAGTGTAACTGGCCGGAACTAGCTAGTCTGGTCCAGAAAATTAGACACTTCAAACACATTAATTCACAACGATCGGCTCGATACCGCGACTAATGAATTTGCTCGTCCCAACGAGCAGCTTCTGATCATTGATTTGTTAGTTTCACCAATCAGCTAATGGTTTACTGCCACTAGCTTGATACCAAACTAGTTCACATAAAATTGGTGGTAGCACCGAGCAGCTAGTGTTTCATAAAGTCCAGCCTGATACCCCTACTAGTGATATTTGAATTATCCCAGCGGACACATGAAGTTTATAAAATGTCGCATTAACATCGATATAACGTTATGCCTTTATTCACTGTAACGTTAACACCGATGCCTGGTCATGACGTTGCATGGACGTTAATGCGAAGTTGTATAAACCGCTATGTGACCGATGGGATTAGCTCTACGAAGCAGCTTATGGTTTACTAAGACTTGCCCAATACCCCTTCTAGTGAACTGAATTGTTAGTCCAACGGATGATGTACGACGGTCCAACGGATGATGTACGACGACTAGTTCTATAACCGTACCGTATGTAGTGAACTGAATTGTTTGCTTTTAACTATCGGATAAATCATGAAACAAATAGGTGATCAAATATTTATTTCATCTCAATTATACAGAAAGCTTTAACAAACTCTTCAAAGCTGCACTCTAAGGTATGGATCTTGACGCTTTTTGTTGTCATACCAAGTGCAAGGAAACTTGAGTACTAGGTGGAAATAGGTGCACTACGTCCCTGCCAAATAGCCAGCGTGTGTGTGTGTGTGTGTGTGTGTGTGTGTGTGTGTGTGTGTGTGTGTGTGTGTGTGTGTGTGTGTGTGTGCTAATAACCTCTGTTTTTCTTTCATCTTGACTTCATATCCTGATTTTACACTGATGAGACATAGTGATTCCTTCAACACCGGTTTCGGTGGCTCAGTCTGATACGCGTCTAACTGGTGATCAGGAGGTCGCGGGTTCGATCATGGCCGGATTCGGCAACATTCCTTCGTGGAGATTGATCATGAAATATTGTCTACGGACATTTACTCCCTTCCGCTGATTCGAGATGGGCAGTTGTCAGTTTCTTACGAAAGAATGTGCACTGATACTGGTTGACAGCCTGTCCAAGAAAAGTGTGGTTAGGTAAACTAACAGGCTCGACATGACCGTAAAAGATTGACTGGGCCGTAAAACCTCAACACGATCAATAAACTATTGATTAATTCAATCCTAATTTCTAGAGAAAATAAGATAACTATATCGCCAGCTAAATTTACCGAGACAGCGTTGAAGGTTTAGTCTTATTATGTTAGAGCTTTTGTTTTTCCTTTTAATGGTAAGCTTTTGCGAAAGATAAAATACAGTAATCCATTTTGTCTCGAAAGTGTTTTTGATGTGACCCGTGGCTTTCTGGACATTAAGCTGACGCTAAACCAGTTATACTGTTGAGAAACAGGAATAATACAATAAAATAAAGAGCTGTGAACTTAGTATAGGAAATTCATTAACCCATTTAATGCCTGCATTCTAATTTAAAAAAGGACATTGGCAAACAGTGTTGACTAAGATCAGACGCCACACAACGCGGCGTCTGATCAGGGTCTACACTGTTAGCATTTAGTAAAAGAATTTCTATAAAAAAATGGTAATAATAAAACTTAAAAAGTCACCCGAAATTGACCGGTCAAAAGAGTGAGGTAGAAAATTAGAGATTAATACATGTACCTTAATCACACTGGAGATTAAATCAGCAGACGACAAAATGCACGATCGGTAGAAAAGTCGACCGACTGGAGGGTTGACCTTAGAAGACTGCTCTATGATCACCTTGTGAATTTGTTCGTCCGTCCGTTTAGCGAAAAATGGCTATAGCGCTTAAACCGCTAGGAATATTTGGTAAATTTTTGCATTTTGATAGACACCGACAAGATCCAGCCAATACGCTTGCCAAATGCCAATTTTATTTAACCAAGGCAACGCCGAGGCAAAATCAAATGTTAAAATATGGAATTCGTCGTTGGTCTTTAACCGTATAGGACATAGTTTAATAAAATTTTGTATACGCATTAATATTGACAAAATACAGACGAAAGGGCTACCAAATGCCACTTTTCCTTGACCGAGGCAATGCCGAGCCAAAATGTGTCAGTTAGCGAAAATACTCATAACTCTTGAAACCTTAGGAATACTTTAGTATGTTTTCACACACAGACTGATACCGACAAGATCTAGCCAACTGGCTTGCCAAATGCCAATTTTCACTTATCGAGCCAATGCCGAGGCAAGTCTATGGAAATAGCCATGGTTCTTCAACAATATGGACCATTTTGAAAAATGTTTAATACATATTAATAGTGACAAGATCCAGCCAAAAGAATTTCCAATATTCCGAGGAGGAGAAGAAGCGCAGACAAGCTTGAGGCGGCTCATGTACCTTAGCGATTGTTAATTACGGATGATTTTCTTATATTATATTTGACAATACATTTAACCCATTAACGTCGATTGGACTCTTCTACCATAATTCTTTGGACTGGTCCATTTCTAATAGCAGAGTGTCTGGTTAGCACGACCCATAGAAAAGTCGACCGATTTGACCGATTGAAAAGTCGACTTTTGAAAAGTGGCCTATAATCACCTTGTGAGTCCGTCTGTCCGTCCGTGGTCAGTTAGCGAAAATAGCTATAGCGCTTAAATCGTTGGAAATATTTTGATAATTTTTGGCAGATTGATAGACACCGAGATGGTCTAGCCTATGAACTTACCAAATGTGAGTTTTATTGACAGAGACTAAACAGAGGGGAAAATGCAAAAAATGGGAAAAGGGTCATAATCATTGAACCGTGTGGAATATTTTGATAAGTTTCACGTTTGATTTTTCGACCCGATGCTGAGCTGAGGCAAAAAAAAACACAGTTCTAAGATAAAAGTTTACCGTTTTTCACAACTTTCAAATGTTCAGTGCTGCCGGACAGTTATAGCAAAACATAGCGATTTTATACTAAACGGCATGCCATATAAAGTGGGGTGTGCACCTCTGCTGAAAGAAGTTGATTCCTGTATTTAATGCAAACAACGAAAACCCTGCTCAGACGCCGCGTTCTGATCTGGGTCTGCCTTGTTTGCCAATTCGATCCTTTAGTGCAGACCTCTTTTCATTAAGGGGCTTGGTTTGCAAGAAAACAAACAGAAAATCATAAAAGTTGTAACAAAAGGCGGAAACTCTTCTAAATATATTCCAGTCCCCTTAAAGGTTAACAGAGTGCCAGACTGTTTTCAACTTTCGTTGACAATGGATTATATATACTCTGCCTAATGCATGCAGTCTTCTCTGGCCCTCTTTTTATATATAGTGCGTTCCTTTATATTATATAGTATATATATATAATCGAGGTTCAATTGCTCTAACATCTTTAGGATCATGCAAGTTCTAGAAATGGGTAATTCAAAGCGCTGAGGGTTAATTTATATAGCGCCAGGTCAGGAGACAAATGGAAATATTTTAGGGATGCCTTTTCGATCTCCTATAAAACCAATGGTATGTTGAGTGTACTCATAAAAATCGCCTCGATGATTGATAATTACACACAACATACGTTTTCTTGATAAAATAAGAACATTTCTCTAAAATGTCGCTAACGATTTGTTTCCTTGAGCTACTGGAAGCATTTCCAAAGGACACAAAACCGAGTTCGAATCAGCCAAGATAAAGGAGCCATCAGTGTTCGAGTTATTGAAGTTTTACTATATTTCTTATTAATTTTAGAAACTCAAACTTCGCGTTTGTTCAAATTCTCGCAATGTGTTTAATGACTATATGTATAGCGTATAAAAAGAAAATGGATACATATTGTTCAACTGTAGGTGTCGGTTTTTAAACACGATTTATATCTTGAAACATATTTTAGTACGAAAATAACATTTGACTTAAAGTATATGTTAGGACAACAATTATAGTCTGATTCAATGAACAACCCTATATTATGGGGAACAGGTACACTTTCATAGGGGTGGGGGTGGGGGTGGGGGTAACTCTTTCGAAATTGCTTTGCCTCACTTCTGAAAAGGGGTCTACTCTAAAAGGAAAGATTTTGCTCCCTTTGGGAGCAAATTCTTTCTTTCAGAGTAGACCTCTTTACGGAAAGGGGCTCGTGTAAATTAGAATGAACAGGAAGCCAGGAAAGTTGTCTCCCTTGTGAAAATGGAAGTAAATATACCAGCTGTATACAGGCCCCGTAAGTCAAACTAGTCGTGTTATCTGGTCTTTGGATTATCATATTACCACTGGTTTGTCATCTTTTGTTGCATCGTATGTCTGTTTTTTTCTGGAAAGTTTGATTAAACAAAAGGGCCAAGATGGCCCTATATCGCTCACCTGATTACCAGACACGTTTCGAGTCAACTGACCTTTCGCTTCAAGAGAAGAAGTTCAATATAGATTTTCAAGATGGGACCATCTTGGATTTCCATTCAGAAAGTACTGTTGATCTGCAAGTAACCTATATAATTTCAATGAAATTTCGAGTCAGTTGCCGATTTGGCTTAGGAGAAAAAGTTCAAAATAGATTTTCAAAATGGCGGCTAGGGCGACCATCTTGAATTTCCGATCAGAACAATTTTAGCTATTTTGATCCACAAGTCACTCCTATACACCCTATCAAGTTTCGAGTAAATTGGCCTTTTCATTCAGGAGAAGAAGTTTAAAATAGGTTTTCAAGCTGTCGACTGCGGCGGCCATCTTGGATTTCCGATCAGAACAATTTTAGCTATTTCTGCTCTACAAGTCACCTTGATATTTCCTACCAAGTTTCAAGTCAGTTGGCATTTTGGCTCTGAAGATGAAACTCAAAACAGATTTTCAAGATGGCGGACGCGGAGGCCATCCTGGTTTTCAAACTGGAGCAATTTAAGCAATTTTTAATCTGCAAGTCGCCTTGATACTTCCTACCAAATTTCAAGTCAAATAACCTCTCTGTTCGATATGGATTTTCAAGATGGCGGCTGTGGTGGCCATCTTTGGTTTAAAATCAGAACGATTTTAGCTGTTTTAAATCTACAAATTGCCCCGATACTTTCTACCAAGTTTTGAGTCACGTGGCCTTTCCGTTCATGAGAAGAAAGTAAAAAAATATTTTCAAGATGGCCGCCATGTCGACCATCTTTGATTTCTGATCGGTATTATTTTAGTTATTTTTGATCAGCAAGTCACTCTGATACTTCCTACAAAGTTTCGAGTCAATTAACCATTTGGTTCAGGAGAAGAAGCACAAAATACTTTTTCATGGCCGCCATCTTGCATATCCGATTGGAACAATTTTTGCCATTTTTTTATCTGCAAGTCACCTTGGTACTTCTTACCAAGTTTCCATTTAATTGGCCTTTCGGTTCAGGAGCAGAAGATCAAAATAGATTTTCAAAATGGCCGTCGTGGCGGCCATCTTGGATTTCTGTTCGAAACCTTTTTAGCTATTTTTGATCTGCAAGTTACAGTGATACTTCCTACCAGCTTTCAAGTCAATTGGCCTTTCGATTCAGGAGTAGAAGCGCAAAATAGATTTTCAAATGGCCGCCATGGTGGCAATCTTGGATTGCCGATCCGGAACGCTTTTAGCTATTTGCTCTGTAAGTTGTCCTGATACTTCCTACCAAGTTTCCAGTCAGTTGGCCTTTTGGTTCGGGAGACGAAGGGCAAAATAGATTTTCAAGATGGCGGCCATGGCAATCTTGGATTTATTTTTTATCTACATGTTGCACTGTTCTTACCAAGTTTACAGTTCAGGAGACGAAGGGCAAGATAAATTTTAAAGACGGATTTCCAATCAGAACGATTTTGATCTATTAGTCGCCTCGACGTTTCCTATATAATTTCGAGTCAATTGGCCTTTCGATTCAGGACAGAAGCGCTAAATAGATTTTCAAGACGGATGGCGGCCATCTTGGGTTTCTGATCGGAACGATTTTAGCTATTTTTGATCTACAGGACACCCAGATGCTTCTTACCAAGTTTCGAGTTAATTGGCCTAGGGGTGTAGGAGGAGTAGGCTATTAAAGCAAATTGTTGACGCCGTACGACGGACAATGCACGACGGACATTGACTGATCACAATAGCTTGCCTTAACTATTTTGTGCTCAGGTGAGCTTAAAGAGGTATTCGCACCTTATAAATATGCTACAAGGTGTAGGGACACTGCGATTCTCGGACGGAGTGGGTGCGGTCCGGATACAAATCCCAAGTTTATCAGTGTTTATCAAATATTGGATAGCAAATCGTGTATATATATATGTATATATATATATATATATATATATATATATATATATATATATATATATATATATATAGAACGTCGTTACTCGGAGCCCGAGATATATTTTCTTCCCTGTACATAATAAGAGTGATGTACACCTAAAAGTAGTATAATATGACAAAGTAAGTAAGTTCCTATTTTGAAAGCTAATTAATTATAATATGTCAGGAAATAATTAATATGACTGTACGTTCACGTGAGAAACTACATTAATTGTATACCTAGTACTTTCTTTTATTATGATCTTTCTTATTATTATGAAATCAGACTATATGCAACTTACAATTTATGCTGTTAAGTAATATTTTGTGTAATTATATTAAATAAAAAGTTAAATGAGCTTTATAAGCAATCTTTGGCTTTATGCAAATCCTCACATTGTGTGTGATGCCCGTATTGTGTGGAAGCAAATATATGAATAAATATTGTTCAAACCCAAAATCTAACACCGTATGTCGCTGATACAAAGATTACCAAATAGGAGAATTACAAATAAGATTCTAAAATATTAGGTATAGAAAAATCACACGACATCGTGCGTATCTAATAGATAAATAAATATTGATATTTTTTTCTTATTTTTCGATGAAAACATATGTGGTGTGTACTCATCAGAAGCGCCTCACAGAGGCGCTTCTGATGAGTATCAGTAACATGCTTTCGTTGAGAAATATCAAAAGAAGAATATTCACCTGAAACCCCATCTTATCTAGAGCTTTGCTTATAGAACATACTTTCTCCAATTGTTATATTCCTTTAATCAACTGCACCACTTCTGACATGCCTATCAAATTACAAGTGGTGTCCATTAACGTATGCTAAGTTTCCATCTAATGTTTCAGTAAGCGTGAAACCACCAATACGACACTTCCTTATTAGAACAACGTTTATATGACTACTAGCGATCAGTTTAACACTTGTAGACACCAGTCGGGTCAATACTAACTCAGTGAAAACCAATAGTTCATCAGCAGAACAACTTTCCTTAATATTTCTGCTCCAAGACAAAAATACAGTCGACTCGTTATCTCGAATTCCAAGGGATTCTCTGAAACACTTCGAGATATCCGTACCTCGACATATCAGTGTTGCGGAAGTGAGGAAAAAAATAAATCGAACAAGCACATTTAACAAATGAATATTTAATTTGACTCCTGAAGTTAGAGGTATATTAAAAATATTGTGGAAAAGAGGAGAAATTGCTCCTCAGGAGCAATTTCTCCTCATTTCCACAATATTTTGTTACCTGCTCTTAGATAACCATGTTAGAACAGGGACCAGAATTTCACTTCGATATAAGGGGTAATTCGAGATAAGCGAGGTCGAGAGAACGAGGGTCGACCGTATGCTTATTTAGATAATCACTATTCCTGTGTTGTCATTGAAAATAAAAATTTATATCATTATATTGTTTAAGGCGAAACGATACTCTTTAAGGGGAAGCAACTCCGCCTAATGATGTTTGCCTCCCTTCTGAAAAGAGGTCTACTCTTAAAGAAAAGACTTTGGGACAAATTGTTTTCTTGTCGAGTAGGCCGCTTTTTAGAAATGGCTTTGGATGCTGGAAAGCAAACAGGAAGTTACGAAAGTTGTTGTCCTTGTCAAAAATGACGGATAATCTACCAAGTATGTCCAGCCCCCTACAGATGTCTGAATCTTTCATGCTAGAAGATACGTAAATTGATGTTTGGTCTCTTAATGATTTACTTAGTTATAATATCGTGATTTGAGCATAGTTTTGGTTAGAACAGAATGGTATGATGGAGCATGGTAGTTTGAGCGTAGACAGTCTTAGAGTTTGCAATTGCTCCAGAACCACTTTATAAAAGGTCATGGACTGGCCCAGTGCTGTTTTCCATGGACTGCTCAACGTTATTATAATCAAGTATTAGCTTTCACAAAAAGCCTTGTCTACGCTTGGCGTAGACCAAGCTTTTTATGAAAGCTAATACTTGTTTAATATCAGTTGGATAACAATAGCAATCAGTATTGCAAAAGTATAATATTGCATTATTCTTTCCTTTTCAGACGAAGTCTTATAAGATCAAATGTGACCTAAGCCTGTCAGCCTCTGTATGGAAGAATGTACGTGTCTTGAAGTGATGATAAATCGCATGAAACGGTTATTTTGTGAAATATGATTCAACTTTCATTGTTAGCATTTTAAATCATCTTTATAATATGACCTTAAATGTCACGCCAACGTCAAGTTTTGGAAGTCCAAGAAAACATCCTCTATTTAGAATAACATTTTGATATAATTAATGATGTACATGGCGCGAAGGTGCTTTCGTAAAAAATGGGATAGTCCATTGAAACACATCTAACCACCGCAAACAACCCCGCAATACCCCCAAACCACTTTATTTATTTACCGTTTCACACATAACCACTTACTTGATCTAATTTTCACTTTAAATTACTTTAATCTCAAGTGGTATGGGGTATCAAAAATGTTTGATAGCTCAGTATAATGAGCTGCCATAAGTGAAATATGGGCGGGTGAGGACTTTTGCAAAAACAAAAAAAAAGCTTAAATGAAATATAAAGTGATTCCAAAGAAACATCTGACCAGCAAAGTTCTAGATCAGCATATGCTAGCATGTGCATCTGCGCAGTCTGATCAGGGTCTTTGGGTCTATACAATAGAAAAGACTTACATGAAATATGGGACGGCGTCCAAGAAAACATATGACAAACAACGTTCCAGACCAGCATGTACATGTGAGAGACCAGCATGTACATGTGAGGATCTTTGCAATGGAAAAAAAATTACGTAAAGCCGTTTTGTCTGGCACCCGCTCACTCTTCCACTGGACCTGCATATAATTTAATTTTTTCTTAAACACACGCACTCGGTATGCACGAACGATTGCATGAGCATACAAAGGTACAAACAAAATAAAAGAAAAAGAAAGGATGAATAATTTTGCCCTGTAATTTCACATCCAAAGAAGCCGACCCATTATAGATATTCACATCTTGCATACTATTGAGCAAACAAGACAAATCATTATGTGTGGTGCCTTTAATCATCAGAAGCTATAATGTATGTAGATTATTAATTATATAATATTTATCAACTGTTTGATGTGTGACTCAAGAAGTTTAAAATGTGTTTTGAATATGGTTTGTGGTGGTGTTAGTGTGGTTTTGTGGGTGTTTTTTTGGGTGTTTCAATGGACCCAGAAAGGATAAATCATGTGCCTATTTGCCGGAACCTAGTTGGAAATCAAATGGTACAAAATTAGGACGAACTTTTAGTTAATGTTCTCAACAGCAGAAGTTTAAATGAAATTTTATTTGCTTTCTTTCAGCGTGTTTAGGACCCTAATTCAGAGAAAAGGATTTTTTGAAACTTGTAACTGTGCAAAGTTGCAAGGCCGTTTTGTTGATACCAAGAAATATGTGGTCTACGCACCCAAGCCATAGAACATTCATAAAATGTTGAGCCAGTGACACATCGGAATGTTTAGGTGAACAGACACGGATCCCAAAAGAAAGGGTGCAATCAGGCGTCCAAGGAATTTACGAATTGCGACGGTCATTCCATATATGTATATTGCGGTATGTGAAAATGACAATGAGAAACTATCGTGCAAAGAATGGTGCGTAGAGCGGTGAAATAAAATATCAACTCCGTATCCAGCGTTTCATAGAGTGGGATGTGACAATGACAAGGAAACTGTCAAAGCTTCGGGTGTAAAGTGAGCTTCGTTTTAAGAACTTCTATTATAATATTAAAAAATGTAAAAAATTATCTGCTGTTCTTCGTCGCATATCTTCGTGTTTGAAGATGCTTCTTGCTTATACTGTATGTCTTCATCGCGCGATTATTGGATGTTGACCGGCTACTGCAGAAATTCAAATGCCTATAATATGTTTGTTTTTAAATATTAAGTGTTGACATGGGTTTTCGTAGTTCTATCAAGACAAACATTTTTTATTCAATTTTTTTCTTTCTTTCTCTCACTCTTTCTTTCTTTCTTCTGAATGTTACACAAATGAAAAATACATCTTCAAAAGTGTACATTTCCATGAGAACTCCCAAGACATAATAACGTAGGAACAAACATATGTTTACAACATCTGTACAGCAATACGTGATTGAAACGCAACATGGTAAAGTGGTCTTTATGTTTGTCTCTGGGATATTCATATTAGCTGAAAACATAATCACTGTATATATTCACATTAGCTGATAACATTGTCACTGGATATATTAACATTAGCTGATGTCATTATCATATTTAATATTCACATTTGCTGATAATATTTCACTGGCTGTATCACATTAGTTGCTAACATTATCACTGGCAATGTTCACATTAGCTGAAAACATTGTCACTGGGTATACTCACACCACCCGATAACATTGTCACTGGGTATATTCACATTAGCTGATAACATTAATTTACTATAAGTTAATTCTCGAACTTGGCCGGAAGGCATAGTTATTACATTGACAGCAACCATCACTCATTACCTGAAATTACCATGGCACTGCCTCCTCTAGCCCTGCAGTGATTTGCTATGTACAACACACAGCTGATTAATTCTGATTGTTTTCGGAAAGGAAGTATCTCCTTTCAATTTGTGTTTGCCTGAGTAAAACACATTTTATGGCTGTATGGGAAAGCTATGTGTTCCAGACTGTCCGTAAAATATGTCAATTTTATTGCAAGTTGGTCATACATTTTCTGACATTATAAATAATTACATACCGTCATTGCATATAGATAGTACACATTAGCTGTAAGCGAATCCAGTTTCGTATAAACCCATGTATGACTCTTTTCCCTCAACTCTTTGGACAGGTCAATTTCCTATAAAAGGGGTGTTTGGTTAGCTTTAATGATAACTATGTTTTTAGAAATTACTGAACTTTATGTAAACAATGTAGACCCAGATCAGACGCCGCGTTATGCGTAACTTTTTATGGAACGCTAGGCATAAATGGGTGAACCATTGAAGCGCCAATCACATCAACAGTAGAAAGAGTTTGATTTTGAGTTTTGTTTGTAGTTTTCAGAGATAATAAGAATTGCCATTTCATGGGTATCATATACTGGTCCCCTCTTCATATTGTCATATACCAGGCAGTACGCATACGGACATTCAAATGTACTCGATTAGAATGCGCATCCGGGCCTTTGCTGTTCGCCCTTGTGCAGCCTGGATACAAGAGACTCTTCCAGAGATAATCGATTGTTCTGAACAGACTATGAGGACTCACAAGCTAATCTTGGTTTTCGCCATCAGTATATGTACCAGGTCCTTATGACACTAAATTTATAAGGCTAAAGGTGAACACATACACCTGAAAGCTTTCACCACTATTTTGTAAAGGGCGACAACTTTTGCAGACAGGAAATTGTCTCCCTAGACCTAGAAATCTTTCAGAAATGAGACCTGCTCTTTAGAAGGAGCAAATTCTTTCCTTTAAGAATAGCCCCAAAAGAGATAGGAACAAAATGTATTCATACCAGAGTTATTTCCCTTGGATATGGATATGTATTCATTCCCCTAATGTCGTAAGTCGGTAAACAGAGTTTAATAATAGTTTTTCACGCAAGTTATCACTTAACGTCTCATATATTAGCCAGCAGATTTTTCTAATATGAAAGTCATAAAGATACAAAAACACACACAAAAAAATAAGCGTGTTTGCTTACATGACAAATTACTCGTACTGTTTTTTGTTGTTTTTTTCTACGAGCTGAATTTAAATACAGTAGAACTTCAATGGCTCGAACTCCGATGGCTCGTTTACCATGGATGAGTCGAACACGATCTTGAGTCCGCAGGGATTTCCTCCAAATACGACATGCGGATAATTTAGGGATATTTTCTTCTTGTATCTTGCAAATGTATGCTGTGTGCACTCATTAGAATCACCTCGATGAGGCGATTCTAATGAGTACACACAACATACGTTTGTAATATAGAACACCGAAAAGATGTCCCACAATTATCTCCATTATGCCTCCTGGTATGGCACTAATAGTAACCCTCCGTGGCTCGAACTGCCGCTGTCTCGAACAAATTTTCATGGTCCCAAAGGGGTTCGAGCCATCGAAGTTCGACTGTATATTCAAATGCGGTATTTGAGAATAATGTTTTAAAGTCATATTAAAGGCGACTGGTAATAGCTATTTATTATCAAAGTGGCTGTTGCCAGTCGACTGGTAATAGCGATTTTAACGTAAATTGGCTATTACCAGTCGTTTTCATACATGTATTAGGAAATTCAGCCATTTTATTGTTACGTCCTATTTCTGTGTGTGTTTCGTTTTCTGTATCTCTGGAGACATCATGTTCTGTTCTGTGCTACGTTGGAGCTTTTATGGACCGCAGTATTTTCTTGATTTAATTCGGACTTATGCTCCTCAATGATTTAAAAACAAACAAAAAAAACATAAATTTGTACGTATCTGATATTATTTTTAGTGTATACATGCAGTTTTGTTGTTGTTGTTATTGTTTTTGTTTTTTATTTTTTTATGTTTTTGTGTTTTTGTTTTTGTTTTTTTTTGCAAATGTTAGTAAATGAGTTATGATACTGTTTCAAGTGATGTTTTATAAAAAATTTTGCTAACGACACATACTATAATTTAATTGCAAAACATAATTGCAGCGCATTTGAGTCACGGTTTTTTCTAACCCAAACTTACAGAATTTATTCATTTGTGTATATGAAAACATTGGTATTGTTCTGTCACAGAGGGCCGTAAGGTAGAATAGTAAATATTTGTTATTTTAACTACCTGCTGTACAGTCTCTAAACCGTGTTAACATTTTATAGATAAACAGATAAAAATAAATTCGTCTGGTTAAGCCAAACAGAAATGCGGGGATTTGCATGTCAGTTCTCATCACGAAAACATGCCTATATAATTTTGACCCCCTTAACCCCCATTTTTGTATAGTAAAACTGGGGTTTACTGGGTACACATTATTTTTCATATTTCTGCTCAAAAACATAGATTGTGGGTACTCATTAGAACCGCCTCGTCGAGGCGGTTCTAATGAGTACCAAAATTCTATGAATTGAGCAGAAATATGAAAAATATCAGAATTTTTATCTGAAAACTTTCAGTCGTTTGGTGATGAAATTTTCAATATATTTGAATAGGCGTGTTTTCGTAATGTGTTTGCAAAATTTCCGTCCGTACCACTTTTCATATTACTCCACCGGGGCAGTCCTAGCACAGGTCATTGGTAACTTCGAACTTACACTGTCAGGAAGGCACCTTTAATATTTTTGATAGCATGTATAGTGATCTCGACACAGACAGTAAAACACAGATATGTAGTTTATTGAAACAGACGTTTGTTATTAATTACGTTTTTAGCCCGAGCAATGAATGCTGTTTTAGTGTTTTCTACATGCATGTAAGTATTGTAATTGAAGGGTTTAATGATAATAAAACGTACAAAATATCTGCGTTACTTCCTTCAGAAAATCAGACTTCTTACTTGTACACGTACGTCTAATATATATGTCCTAATACAATTATGCACCATGTCTTCATATTTCAGCTACGGTATACGGACATTTTGTTATCAAAATTGAATGGTCTGAACAATTATTTCGAAACAGTCTGTGAATGAAGTTATTTAATAACCATATATGTTTACAAGCCAATACAATGAATAAACGCCCCAATCCCCCTCCTCTTTAATAGAGTCCTGATGTGTCTCATATATATGAAGCCCGGGGAGAGTGTGTGTCCCGTTAATGTCTCGTATCAATGGGTTTGTAAAAGTACTCTTTTTTGGTTTTAGACAGGCTTGAATTTTTATCTTCCAAATCCGTGTGACTGAATTTGCACTCCCACAAACACTTGCGCTAGAACAAATTGTTTCCGTTCCATGACTGGATAGCCCTCAAAGAGAGAACACCCTAGGCTAAACTATTTTCCCTACCTTTCAAATGTTGGGACTCAAACTAAATAATTGAAATGTGTCGCAACGTCAGAAAACGTACCTTTAGGCATGTTGTGCGTCCAGCATAGAATCCGATCAGCCTGCACATTCACGCAGTCTGTACAAAATCTTTACTGGGCGCATCTTTATAACCAAGGATGCAATGTTTCATAACGAAGATTCTGATAAGATTGCGGGGATGCGCAAGCTGATTTTAGTCTTTGCTGGGCGCATATATCCAAGGGTATGTTTTCTCACGTTGCAGCTTTAATGATTCTTTCAAATGCATTTTACAAGAACCTGTCTCATGAAAGTAAAGACGTTGCTAGCACTAACAAATTGAAGAGCAGGTCCCGAGGTTATAAAACTTTTTAAAACAATAGTTGGCATTTTCATATTAATTAGCAGAGAACTTTTCGTAATCCACTATGTTTAGCAAGAAAGAATTTGCAATTGTTAGTAATATCAGATTTATTAGCAGGACAAATTTCATGCTCAGCTGCTTTGAGCATGAAAAAAACGTTTTATAACCTCGGGGCCTGGTTTAAAAATTCCGAAATTTTGAAAAACCCATCATAATGTAGACCACTATATACACCTGTTTTCACTATATATTATTGGGGAATAACGTGGTATACATTATATAGACTTGATAACGTGATAAAGATAAACTTTTTCGTGATAAGGGAGACAACTGCTTTTTTGTATTAGTGATTTCCCTCAGCAGGGCGCGCATTCACCAAAGATTATTTCTTGTTCACCTTTATTACTTTAATTTACAGTTTAAAAGCACACGTAAAAAGTTTACTTCCAGCGATTGCACTGCCTAGCTACATTCAATACATCTGAAGCGCACATTGAACGCATGACGACAAAATAAAATGAAAACAGAAAATAAAGTAAATATGCAGATAAAGAAATAAATGAAACCTAGTGTTGCCGTATAACTGAACAAATATATTACCTGCTGTATACTCCTCATCTCTCCTTTTACTGCAAGTTCTCCAATCTTATCAAATCTCACTATATCAGTTCTCCGGGGACTTCACTTCTCAAATCAATGGATTATTTGTAATCTAGGTGTCAAATTAACTTTCTCCATTAAGTTACTAAGTTTCCACTTGATATGCAACGAAAGTAAAGGTTCCTCACGCAATATGCAAACAGGGAAGGACCTGATAAGCCTGCGCACCAGCAGTGTCTAATCAGGACTTTCTGTGCTACTCTATATAGTCTACAGTATACGTAGATTTTGAAAGCAGACAATGAAGGCCATGATCAGACTGCGCAAATGCATAGTCTAAATAGGGCCTTCCTTGTCTCATATGTGATAAGGACATTTTCCCCAACGCTGTGTACAATTTAATGTCGCAATAATGCTGAAAACACCAAAACCTGTCTTCTAAGCGAGAACAATGTTTACAAGGATATTAGTGGATGATATTGAAGACTGAACATGTTCATCAATAACTCCTCATTGAAAACCAATAATTCAACAAGCTATAGTTTTGTTCTTCACCCAACCTGTACAATAAAATGATCTTATTTTTACGGGCGAACGGGCAAATACGGGTCAGTCTCCACATCATCTGCGTAGTCTGGCCATGTTGATCAAACAAAATCTTGGCAATGGGCCGGAAAAGTGATAACTGCTGAAAACAAATTTTTGGCACTGGGCAAGGAAAGGTGATAGGTTATTAAATAGTTCTTGGCATTGGGCAAGATAAGGTGATTATTAAACCGTTGATTTTAGATAAAGTTTGATGACTTTTGCACCAAAGCATATTTTGTTCCTTTTGCGCCGGAAACGATCTTGTGAGTACTTACACGAATCGTCTCGGCTATGCAGAAAATATGAGTGGATATGGCCTAACGATTTAATCCTTTCATCACTGCGTTTCTTAAGTGGACTTTTCCATCTTTGAATCTGGTCAGAGACATTGTTCAAAATAAGAATCTCAGTCAAAACTCGAAACAGGATGACAAACAATGTAGATCCTGATGAGACAGCTCATTACGAGCAGTCTAATTAGGATCTACACGGTTTGCATAAATATTTTGGTCTGCAAGGCTGAAGGAGTTAATAAGAATAACTCATACTTGTTGAAACCAGCTGTGCAATGCGATTTCATTAAGTACTCACACAATATGTTCGGGTGCAACCAATGCATAAAAAATCTTCTGAATAATCACTCTATCTGGACCTATTCGTCCGTAAGATTTTATAAGATCAACAAGGCAATAGAGCCTCCCACCCCATCCCTTTCACTTGCTGCATTTGCTGCCAGCGTAAACCTAGTCAGGGTCTATGCTGATCGCTCATAAAAATAAGGTCGCTACATTATGTTAGCAACTACTGTAGGCCTGATGAGACTGCCACGGTACAGATGCATGAACTGGTTATGGTATTTAATAGTGAGAGTTTATGGTATCAGATATATGGTTTTCGGCTGTCCGTCCTTACGTGGTTTCGCACTATAAAGGGAATCTTGTGTGTGCATTTCCTCGTAGCATTTTGACGAATCTATTTTTTCGGCGTAGCTGTATAAGCTGGCTCTTGACATAATTATTGGTATTAGTCTCGAATGAATAAATAGTAATTTGCGATTGGTTAAAAATATGTAAACTTCTGCAAACAAGTAGGGGTAAGTATAGAATTTACCGATGTTTAACAAATATATTCGTGACTGAACAATCACTTAATTATGACATTTATCTATTTAAAGTTGTACAGTACGGCAATGCAGATGTTAACAATCGAAAAAATACCCATAATTTAAATAATATCGATAAAATAGTTGAAATGAAATAAATGATTATAGACGAGCTTTTAATTTTTTGTACAGTGTAACTAAATGTTTGATGTAAGCGGCCACAACGTTAAGCGAACAAGGGGCGTTCAAGTTTACTTCTCTCCACTGTGTCGATAATATACAGAATTATCATGTGCCTTATATTATGTGCAAAAAACAAGGATGTAAAATCGCATGGTTTAAATTTATATAATAAATAAACAGGAACTATGCCTTAAGCTTGATAGAAATGTTGGCAACATAAATATTGTTCATTCTTAACTAGGAAATAGGTTTGTTGAACACCCCTTTTATTTATTTTTTTCTTTTTTTTTTTTTTCGCGGTGTTAGCGGCCTATTGCGTCGGAGCGTAAACGACACGAAGAAATATTACTATTTTTAGCTCCGCTTCAGGTAGGATTTTTTAGAATATCTCTGTTCATACCGAATGAAATTTGTTCAAATAAGCCCAGAGTACGCGGAAAATCAAGTGCTTTCTGGTGGTGTAAGCGCTATTCTGCGATCTGGTCTAATTCTCGAGAACATTCGAAGAATGTTTTTGCTGTCAATCTGGGTCACCGAGACAATGTACATGAATTTTGACGAAAAACATTCTCCGAATGTTCTTGAGAATCTGACCAGATTGCAGAATAGCACTGACCACCAGAAAGAGCTTGATTTTCCGCATACTGTGCTTTATTTGAAAAAAAATCATCAGGTATAAATTGAGATATTCTAAAACATCCTACCTGAAGCGGAGCCAAAAATAGTAACAAACTCTATGCACCTAGTCATTTGGTCACGTGGATTCCCCACTGCAATCAAACTGTCTGAAACATCAATATGTAGGAGGGCCGAATGATTGTTCAAAGTTTATGAATAGAGTTATCCCTCGTATTGCTATAGCAACCAAATCTTTCAAAATCTCCTCAGTACGAGCTGGTTGGATTGTTTGTTGTTTTTTTTGTTTTTTGTTTTTTTTGTTGTTGTTGTTTATGTTTTTTTTACACAGAAATGTTTCTTCAGTAGAAGGTCTTTAAATCTTGTTAAAAGAATTTATTTCCGTCTCAAAATATGACTTCCAGTTGGCTTGGTTAGGAATTATGTAGAGTAAACTTGACAGTTCTTCTTCTGCACAAACTATGGTCCAATTTCAAAATTTTTATACAAACGTTCCATAGGTGAATGTCTATCAAATTTGTTCAAATTATTTTTGTTGGTTCCTCATATGTCTGTCTAGAACACTTCGAACATTTTGTAATCAACAACTAACTAGATTTCAACAATACTCACAAACATCACTGGATTGACCATCCATCAAAATGTTTCATATTAATTTGTATCACTAAACAAAATATAAATAAATAACCAACAAAGGGCAGGGTCTGATATATATATATATACATATATATATATATATATATATATATATATATATATATATATATATATATATATATATATATATATATATATATATATATATATATATATATATATATATGCAGAAAACTTTGAAAATCTCCTTCCACCAGGTTAAAAAAAATCTGCTTCCCAGGTGAGCAATCCAGGGCCATCATGACCCTCTATTACAAATTAAATATGTTTTTTTTTTTTTTCAGTTTTTGCCAATCTCCATGGCCAGTGTTACACTTTGCTTACTCTTTATCACAAAGGTGCATGGTTGGCAAGGATTTTTCAAATACTTATATAGTATACAAATTAACTCACAAAAATTGCATGCTTTACATTTATATGCTAAATTGCTTTTCATAATTTAGCACAGATATTTACACATCTGAGTACACTCCCCTTTCCTGCCAACCCTTGCAATATATATAATGTCTTACAGCATTAAAACTTTCTTGATAGTTTGAATTCGTAATAAAGTTTATATTTTAGAAGCCCTCTTCTTTTCATATTGAACCACAAAGTAGTTTCAATATTCATATGCCAGTACCTCTTACGCCGTTTATCTTTTTTAAAGATATTTCTTGTTGGACATCATCTTGAACACCTGTATGTGATTTTTGGACATCATCATGAACACTTGTATGTGATTTTTGGACATCATCTTGAACACCTGTATGTGATTTTCGTACCTCAGGGTTATTGTTTCCTCGAGGTTTTCGACTAAGGCTATTTTCGGGAGGATTTCTGCGATACGATGTATATTATATGTGATTCACGACTTTATTAGTCCTTTTCTGGAGGGCTTGTGTGTTAATTAGTTATGTGGGTAACACATTGTATGGGTAACATCTCACAGAGACAAATCGATTTATCGATTTCAAATTTTGCACGCTTTGGACATAGTTTAATGTCTGCACTGCGATTTATTAGCTCACCTGAGCACGAAGTGCTCATGGTGAGCTTTTGTGGTCAGTCAATGTCCGTCGTACGTCGTGCGGCGTCAACAATTGCTTTAAAAGCCTACTCCTCCTACATCCCTGGGCCAATTGACTCAATACTTGGTAGGAAGCATCGGGGTGACCTGTAGATTAAAAATAGCTAAAATCGTTCCGATCGGAAATCCAAGATGGCCGCTTCTTCTCCTGAACCAAAAGGCCAATTGACTCCAAACTTGCTAGGAAGCATCGGGGTGACTTGTAGATCAAAAATAGCTAAAATCGTGCCGATCGTAAATCCAAGATGGCCGCCATGGCCAATTGACTCCAAACGTGGTAGGAAGCATCAGGGTGACGTGTAGATCAAAAATAGCTAAAATCGTACCGAACTGAAATCCAAGATGGCCGTCATGGTAGCCATCTTGAAAATCTATTTTTCGCTTCTTCTCCTGAACTGAGAGGCCAATCGACTCCAAACTTGCTAGGAAGCATCGGGGTGACTTGTAGATAAAAAATAGCTAAAATCGTGCCGATCGGAAATCCAAGTTGGCCGCCATGGGGGCCATCTTGAAAATCTATTTTTCGCTTTTTCTCCTGAACCGAAAGGCCAATTGACTCCAAACTTGCTAGGAAGCATCAGGGTGACTTATAGATCAAAAATAGCTAAACTCGTGCCAATCGGAAATCCAAGATGGCCGCCATAGAGGCCATCTTGAAAATCTTTTTTTCGCTTCTTCTCCTGAACCGAAAGGCCAATTACTCCAAACTTCAAGGAAGCATCGGTGTGACTTGTAGATCAAAAATAGCTAAAATCGTGCCGATCGTAAATCCAAGATGGCCGCCATGGCGGCCATCTTGAAAATCTATTTTTCGCTTCTGATCCTAACCCCAAATGCCAATTGACTCAAAACTTGGTAGGAAGCACCGGAGTGACTTGTAGATCAAAAATAGCTAAAATCGTTCGAATCGGAATTCCAAGATGGCCGTCATGGCCGCCATCTTGAAAATTTATTTTTCGCTCCTTCTCCTGAGCCGAAAGGCCAGTTGACTCCAAACTTGGTAGGAAGCATCAGGGTGACTTGTAGATCAAAAGTAGCTAAAATCATGCTGATTGGAAATCCAAGATGGCCGCCACACTGGCCATCTTGAAAATCTCTTTTTTCTCTTCTTCTTCTTCTAAACCCAAAAGCCAATTGACTTGAAACTTGGTAGGAAGCATCGGGGTGACTTATAGATTGAATTTGGCTAAATCATTCAGATTGGAAATCCAAGATGGCCGCCATGGCGACCATCTTGAAAATCTATTTTTCACTTCTCATGAACCGAAAGGCTCGTTGTCTTTAAACTAGGTAGGAACCATCAGGGTGACCTATAGATCAAAAATAGCTAAAATCATCCCTATCAGAAATCCAAGATGGCCACCATGACAGCCATCTTGAAAATCTATTGTTCGCTTCTTCTCCTGAACTGAAAGGCCATTTGACTCGAAGCTTGGTAGGAAGCATTCGGGTGACTTGTAGATCGAAAATAGCTTAAATTGTTTGGATCGGAAATCCAAGATGGTCATCATGGCGACCATCTTGAAACTCTTTTTTTTTTTTTTTTTTTCACTTATTTTCCTGAATCAAAGGGCCAGTTGATTTGAAAATTGGTAGGAAGGATCGGGATGACTTGTAGATATAGAAATAGCTAAAATTGTTCAGATCGGAAATCCAAGATGGCGGCCTTCTTGAAAATCTATTTTTTCCTTTTTCTTCTGAACTGAAAGGCCAATTGACTTGAAACTTGGTAGGAAGCATTGGGGTGACTTGTAAATCAAAACTAGCTCATATCGTTGCGATAGGAAATCCCAAATTGCGGCCATGGTGGCCATAATGAAAATCTTGTTTTGAACTTTCTCTCCTGAACCGAAAGGGCAATTGACTCAAAGTTCATTGGAAGTATCGAGGTGACCTGTAGATCAGCAGTAGCTAAAATCATTCTGATTTGAAATCCAAGATGGCCGCCATCTTGTTTATGTTTATTATATTTCCCTGCCACTGTGCTGTTTATGTGTATAAAATCATGATTATTCAGAAACCACTTAGGCAATTGCAACCAAATTTCACATTGATCCTACTGTTGAAATGTGATTGAGAGTTTGTTCTAATGACCACGCTGCATTGACTGTCATGCCATATATAATATTCTTCTTCAAAATTAAGCTTAAAGGTTGATCTTTTCATTAGTTGCAATGACAGGATTGGAAAAATGTTGCATAACATCTGCATATCTGCAGTGGCTATGTAACTCAGGTGAGCGACCCGTGGCCCGTGGGCCTCTTGTGTTGTGGTCGGATTATGTTTCGTGTATTTTCCGGGTTTTTTATTTAGTCTGTTCTTTTCTTTCTATTTTTCGTCTTTCTTTATTGATGGTATTTTTGTTACTCAGTGTTTGGGATAATTTGCGAGTCTTATGCCTCCTACACATTCTACAGATTTTTAAAGACAGATAGACAGCTACAGAACTTTGCAGATGTTTACGATATGGCCTCACTATGTATATAATAATTTTGTGTTATTGTGTGATTTTTGTTTCACTTCTTTTTTTGTATATTATGCATAATTTGCGGGTACAGCTCTTCTTACAGTTTTCGTGCCCTATTCGAAAATTTGCCGTAATTTTGGGTATGGCCTAAATCTGTGTGTATGACTTTGATGTGTTCACTGGGTGTATTTTCATGTTTGTTTGTTTGTTGTTGTTGTTTTTTTTTTTTTTTTTCAGTATTTATTTAGTTAATTCATGTACTAGTAGCAGGTGAATACTTTGTGTGTGTAACTTCTCTTATTATTTCAAACTTACTGATTTAGAATTTTTCGAAAATTTACAATATGGCCTGAAACTGTGCTCATGAAGTTGCACGTTTATATAATTATTTTATCCACAGTTTGAGACGGTTTTATACTTGTTATCTATGGAGGAGTTTTGTTTACATGTACACAAATTGTATGCATAACTTCTTCTTTCTATTTAGAGTGATTTTATTTGTAATTTTACAGATGTTTTGAACATTGTCTGAAGATGTGTCCGTGACTTTAGCATTTTTATTGCATTAATATGCATAGGTTATCTTATATCTCTTCTGCACTCTGTAAAGTGGGAAAAGTGATTTATAGCCATACTTTTGTAATGCCAGCTGCTGGTGGAAATAACAAAACAAATTTTGTTACTTGTAAAATAACTGAGCTGAAAAATGTTGCCTAATAATGCAGACCTCCACATACCCCAGTATTCACGATATATTACGGAAGGATATCTATATTTTATAGACTTGTTATTTTAAACTATTTCGTTTTGTTAAATACAACAATGGCATTGATAATGATACCTGCATGTTATCTACCTAAATCTAAAGACACTTGTTTATGAATTTCTCACACAATTTCAAACTTGATATTCAAGTCTGTGACATACATTATAAGTGCAGGGACTGCAAAGACACGTAATATATTTTTTTACCACAATATTAAAATTAACCTAATGAAACAGCCGTGCAATTGAGAGAAGGACAGAGAGAAAGAGAGAGAGATAAATATCCTAAAAAGGTAACTGACTACAGACAAGAGACCCGTAGAACACAATTCGCTCACCTGAGTAAATCAGTCATTGCATATCTGCAGATGTCATGCAACAATTGTCGAGTATTGTAACAGCAACTAGGACACAAATTTGACCGTGCTGTAAAATGATCAAAGGTCATCCTAGGAACATCATATGAACAAACCTCGTAATCCTTGAGTTCCCGATGCTATACTTAAAGAGTTAGCCTCAAAACTTTCTTGGTTCTGGAGAAGAAGATTTTTAAGTGTTTCTTACCATATATGGACATGGTGGCCATCTTGTTCAATAGTGCAGAACCATTCGAACAAATTGTCAATACCCCTTCAACAGAAAGCCCAGTTCGGAAAGATATTACCTTCGATTTTAATGTATGTGTATATAGTAAAATATAACATAACTTTTGTAGGTCATCATAATATTCTTAAGTAAAATATATGCAACTTAGTTGTAGGCCATTATATATACGTAAGTAAATTCTACGAGACTTAATTGTGGGTTCCACGAAGAAATCACCGTGAGAAATTGAAAACGGCATTTTAAGCCAGGCACTCTGTATGCTTAATTAATTTGTAATCGTTTACTTTACTTTTTTGGACGGATGGTTTATTATCCCATTAGAAATATTATTTGCATAGATGTCTTTATTATTTTGTTTAAGTGATTCCAATTTGCATTAGCATCTTCTTCATGCAAAGAATTATAATTTTCTTTATCACAGATACAACTGTGTCCTGTGTTTTGTGTTAATTTTGCTAAGGTTTAAAACAAAACCAAATCGGACTATGGTATCTTACAGATTGTTTGATGAACGGTCCACTCACTCCATGCAGAATCATTGTATTTAGTTAGGATACTATACATATATCAATAATGTAATCTGATCGTTGTCGATGAAGTTTTGTCAACTGAATATTTGACAGAAAATTGCAAGGTATTTGTTTTGAAATGTCTAGATTAAAATCTTAGGTAATTAGAACATTTTTTATATTTGTATCGTACGCATGCTTTCAACAGAGACCAGAGCAGGCAGCTGGTGGTGAATTGGATGACCTGTAAAAGGCCCTGATAATGTGATGTTCTCAACAAAATTCTTGTCCTTTCCACAGCGGACACATCTTGCAGCAACTGAAACTCCTCCTTAGCGAAACACCAACGGGCATTCCAACGAGTACCACAAGATCAGCCCACTGAAAAAGTGACACAGAATGTACCAAAATGTCACTTTATGTATCACATTATCTGAAGCTACCGACGAAATACACACTTTCACATGTTGTTAAGTGAAGTAAACTATCTAATGCTCAATAAGATATTCTACACGGTTTTCAGATACGGAGGCCTATAAAGCCGATGCATACGAGTGGTGTTCGAAAAGTTTTACAAACGCTCTGTATACTCGACAATCACGGGACTTACCTGTACATAACCAATAAGAAACGGATGACTGATCATTACTGTACATTTTGTATATATGTACTTGAAATCCATTAGCCAGTTCTTTTGCAATTTCGATTCCTTTCAGGTGTACTCATGGGCACTGCGTTGAAAATGGTTAGAAAATGAAAAAAGAAAATGTTGCTGAAATCAGGAGTTAAAAGATGGCGGCCATCTTGGATTTCCAATCAGAATCATTTTAGCTACTTTTGATCTACAAGTCACCTCGACACTTCAAATGAAGTCCCGAGTCAATTTGCCTTTTGGTTTAGGATAAAAAAAGTTCAAAATAGACTTTCAACATAGCTGCTTGGGCAACCATCTTGGATTTATGATCAGAATGATTTTAGCTATATCTATTTTTGATCTACAAGTCACCCTGATACTTCCTATCAATTTTCCAGTCAACTGGCCTTTCTATTCAAAAGAAGTTTTAAGATGGTGGCTTTCTTGGATTTCTGATCAGAACAAATATGGCTATTTTGATATACAAGTCACCTAAATACTTCCTACCAAGTTTAGAGTAAACTGGCCTTTCGGTTTGAAGTGCAAAACAGACTTCTAAGATAGTGGCCAGGGCGGTCATCCTGGATGTCCGATCGAAAGCAGTTTAGCTAAGTTTGGATTACAAGTCACCCTAATGCTTTCTACCAAGTTTCGAGTCAACTGACCTTTCGGTTCAGGAGAAGAAGCGCAAAACAGATTTCCAAGATAGCGGCCATGGCGGCCATCTTTGATTTCTCATCGGAATGAGTGTAACTCTTTTTATCTACAATTTACCCTAATGCTTCAAACCAAGCTTTTGGAGTCATTTGGCCTACTGGTTCAGGAAAAAGAAGAAAAAATAGATTTTCAAGATGGCGGCCATTTTGGATTTCCAATCAAAGCTATTTTGATCTACTAGTAACCCCGATGCTTCCTGTCAAGACAATTGGCATTTCGTTTCAGGAAAAGAAGCGAAAAACAGATTTTTAAGATGGCAGCCATAGCGGGCATTTTGGATTTCCCATTGGAACAATTTTCGGGTTTTTTGGGTTTTTTTTGTTTTTGTTTTTGTTTTTTGTTGTTTTTTTTTGTTGTTGTTGTTGTTGTTTTGTTTGTTTTTCTTATCTAAAAGTCACTCCGATGCTACCTACCGTTTCAAGTCAGTTGGCTTTCGTATCAAGAAAAGAAGAGAAAAATATATTTTAAAGATGGCGGCCATCTTGGCTTGCGGATCGGAACGCTTTTAGCAAATTTTGCTCTAGAAGACGCCCCAATGCTTCCTACCAAGTTTCAAGTCAGCTGGCCTTTCGGTTCAGGAGAAGAAGCGAATTAGATGTTCAAGATAGCAGCCATGGCAGCCATATTGTTTTTCTCATCGGTCGGGATCAATTTAGCTAATTTTGATTTACAAGTCACCCTGATGCTTCCTACCAAGGTCCAAGTCAATTGGCCTTTCGGTTCAGGAGATGGAGCGAAAAATAGATTTTCAAGATGGTAACCATGGCGGCCATTTTGGATTTCCGATCGGAACTATTTTAGCTATTTTTGATCTACAAGTCACCCAGATGATTCCTACTAGTTTTCAAGTCAATGGGCCTTTCAGTTACTGAGAAGAAGTTAAAAATAGATTTTAAAGATGGCGGCCATGGCGGCCATCTTGGATTTCCAATCGGAACAATTTTAGCGATTTTTGATCTACAAGTCACCGCAGTGCTTCCTACCAAGTTTCAAGTCAATTGGCTTTTCAGTTCAGATAAGAAGAGAAAACTAGAGTTTCAAGATGGCGGGCAGTGCGGCCATCTTGGATTGCGGATCTGAAAGATTTTAGCTATTTTAGCTCTACAAGACACCGCAATGCTTCGTTCCAAGTTTCAAGTCAGTTGGTCTTTCGGTTCAGGAGGAGAAACGAATTAAATTTTCAAGATAGCAGCCATGGCAGCCGTCTTGGATTTCCAATCGGAACAATTTTAGCTATTTTTGATCTACAAGTCACCCCACTGCTTCCTACCAAGTTTCAAGTCAATTGGCCTTTCGGTTCAGGAGAATAAGCGAAAAACAGATTTTCAAGATGGCCACCACAGCGGCCATTTTGGATTTCTGATCGGAACAATTTTAGCTATTTTTGATCTACAAGTCACACCGATGCTTCCTACTTAGTTTCAAGTCAATTGGCCCTTCGGTTCTGGAGAAGAAGCAAAAAAATAAAGAGTTTCAAGATGGCAGCCATGGCGGCCATCTTGGATATCCGATCGGAACGATTTTAGCTTTTTTTTTATCTACAAATCTACCGAGGCTTTCTACCAAGTTTCGAATCAATTGGCCCAGGGGTGTAGGAGGAGTAAGCTTTTAAGCACACTGTTGATGCCGCACGACGCTTTTATTAGACCTAGTGACCTATTTTTTGACCCCGCATGACCCAGTTTCGAACTTGACCGACATTTTTCCAAGAAAATCACTCTGAGGAAGCTTGAAGTTGATTAGGCTGAAAACGTGGCCTGTAGAGTGTTTACAAGCAATCTTGACAATCAGGGGTGGACATAATTCTGCCATCGTTGATCCGATCAGATCCATTTTCAAATTCGTCCCAGATTTTATACCTGTCATTATTGTCTGCAAGTTTCATGAAGATCAAGCAAAAAGTGAAGAAGCTACGCTGCTCACAAGGTCAGTAATGGCCATTCTGACAATCATGGGGAGGTAACTCCGCTATTTTTCTTCCGATCTGACCCATTTTCAAACTCGTCCGAGATTTTATCCATGTCAATGATATCTGCAAGTTTCATAAAGATCCACCAAAAATGAAGAAGCTATGCTGTTCACAAGTTCGATAATGGCCATTTTTGACAATCAAGGGGTCGTACTCTGCCATTGTTGGTCCGATCTGACCAATTTTCGAACTCATGTTGCATGTTATTGTTATCTGTAAGTGTCATGAAGATCCAACGAAAAATAAAGAAGCTATGCTGTTCACAAGTATATTCCCACAGTAAGCCTATGGGACCTATCAGTTGCCATAGCAACCAAAGTTCTGAAGCAATTTTCCGAAAAGGCATATGCAAGCAAACCCCACCATAGACATGCTACAGATAAAATTTGGTTGAGATCTGCTTGAAAGCTGCAAAGATATTCTGGTTCTAAAGTGTGGACGTCGGACGACATCGGAGGCTGCCATCCTATAAGCTCCCTAGAGCCTTCGGCTCAGGTGAGCTAAAAATTGTTTGATAGTCTCATAATTGAGGAAACAAGCGGAAAGTTGATAACAGGATATGGGCTCTGAAACATGCCAAAAGGCCAAGCATTACTAAACGCACTGACAGCAAAGAAGGTGTTATACGCCATTTTCTTCAGAAATTCTGAACCACTCATGCAAATTGCTGTTCCAAAAGGTAGAGGTATGCCAGGTAGCTTCTATAAGAATGTGGTTCTGAAAAAAATGCGAATAATACGAGAAAAATACGTCAAAAAAAGGTCTCCAGTGTTTTGAAGTCTGAAAAGGCCAATTTATTGTTGTACCCTCCCTACATCCAAGACCTGGCCCCGTGCATATTTTTTCTTTTCTAAAATTGTAAAAAAAAGATCTGGTAGATATAGATCCAGAAGTGCACTGGGGTCTGCAGTTCACTAGTTTCTTATAGGTCTACCCAAAGATGAGTATGAAAATTGTTTTAAAAAAAATAAATTAAAGATTGGAGATTGAAACGATGTGTTCTGGCTAAAGAGGAATATTTCGAAGGTAACTAGAAAAAACAAGAGGACAATGGTCCTATATCGCTCACCTGATCAAACAGATTTGCATACTTACTGTTGAAGATTCAGCCAAGTTCACTGCTCTAAGATTTATGTATAGATTTTACAGCCCTGCCCCCCCACCCCCCCTCCCCCAACACACAAGGCCATGTTTTTTCTGCTTGACTTAACCTTAAAAGGGAACATTTCTGCCAAGTTATTTTGAAATTGGTCCAGTGGTTTCTGACAAAACTATTTTTAAAGTGTTTTATATAAAGCCCAACCCCCTAAGGGCCATTTTTTTTTTATTTTTTTTTTTTTTTTTTTTTTTTTTTTTTCTTTTTTTTTTGATGAATCATGACAGCTTGAAGAAACTTGGTAGAGGGTAACCAAAGGAACATTCCTGCCAAGTTAAATTAAAATCAGTTCAGTGGTTTCTGACAAGAAGATTTTTGAAGTTTTCTATTTAGATCTATAGGGAAAATAAGCCCCACCCCCTAGCAGCCATGTTTTTTGACAAGTCAGTATTGCTTGAAAATTCTTGGTAGAGGGTTACTAAAGCATTATTGAAATCAGTCAGGAGGTATTTGACAAGAAGAATTTTAAAGTTTTCTATACAGATATATATGTCAAATAAGCCCCAGCCCCTGGAGGCCATGTTTTTTTATGTATCATGAAGGCTTGAACAATCTTGGTAGAGGGTCACCAAAGCAACATTCCTGCCAAGTTACATTGAACTCGGTCCAACGGTTTCTTAAAAGAAAATTTTTAAAGTTTTTTATATAGATACATAGGGAAAATAAGCCCCGCCCCTAGCGGCCATGTTTTTTGACGAATCACGATTACTTGAACAATCTTGGTACAGGGTCACCATGGAAACATTTTTGCCAAGTTATAATGAAATTGGTCCAGTGGTTTCTGACAAGAAGATTTTTCAAGTTTTCTATAAAGATATATAGGGAAAATAAGCCCCACCCCCTGGCAGCCATGTTTTTGACAATCCAAATGGCTTGAACAATCTTGGTACAGAATCACAAAGGAATATTTCTGCAAAAAAATATAGCAATTGGTCCAGTGGTTTCTGACAAGAAGATTTTTTATGTTTTCTATATAGATATATAGGGAAAATGAGCCCCGCCCCCTGGCGGCCATGTTTTTTGACAAATCCAAATGGCTTGAACAATCTTGGTAGAGAGTCACCAAAGAAACATTTCTGCAAAATTATATGGAAATCGGTCCAGTGGTTTTAGACAAGAAGATTTTTTAAGTTTTCTATATAGATATATAGGGAAAATAAGCCCCGCCCCCTGGCGGCCATGTTTTTTGACAAATCCAAATGGCTTGAACAATCTTGGTTGAGGATCACCAAAGGAACATTTCTGCAAAATTATATTGAAATCGGTCTGGTGGTTTCTGACAAGAAGATTTTTTAAGTTTTCTATATAGATATATAGGGAAAATAAGCTCCGCCCCCTGGCGGCCATGTTTTTTTGACGAATCCAAATGTCTTGAACAACCTTGGTAGAGGATCACCAAAGGAACATTTCTGCAAAAGTATATTGAAATCGGTCCAGTGGTTTTAGACAAGAAGATTTTTTAAGTTTTCTATATAGATATATAGGGAAAATAAGCCCCGCCCCCCTGCCGGCCATGTTTTTTGACTACTCCAATTGGCTTGAACAATCTTAGTAGAAAATCACCAAAGGAACATTTCTGCAAAATTATATTGAAATCGGTCCAGTGGTTTCTGACAAGAAGATTTTTTTAAGTTTTCTATACATATATATAGGGAAAATAAGCCCCGCCCCCTGGCGGCCATGTTTTTTGACGAATCCAAATGGCTTGAATAACCTTGGTAGAGGATCACCAAAGAAACATTCCTGCAAAATTATATGGAAATCGGTCCAGTGGTTTCTGACAAGAAGACTTTTAAAGTTTTCTATATAGATATGTAGGGAAAATAAGCCCCGCCCCCTGGCGGCCATGTTTTTTGACGAATCCAAATGGCTTGAACAAACTTGGTAGAGGATCACCAAAGAAACATTTCTGCAAAAGTATATGGAAATCGGTCCAGTGGTTTCTGACAAAAATTTTTTTATATTTTCTATATAGATATATAGGGAAAATAAGCCCCGCCCCCTGGCTTCCATTTTTTTTGACGAATCCAAATGGCTTGAACAATCTTGGTAGAGGATCACCAAAGGAATATTTCTGCAAAATTATATTGAAATCGGTCTAGTGGTTTCTGACAAGAAGATTTTTAAAATTTTCTATATAGATAATATAGGGAAAATAAGCCCCGCCCCCTGACGGCCATGTTTTTTGACGAATCCAAATTGCTTGAACAATCTTGGTAGAGGGTCACCAAAGGAATATTTCTACAAAATTATATGGAAATCGGTCCAGTGGTTTCTGACAAGAAGATTTTTTAAGTTTTTAGTTAAAAAATCTATTTTTAGCTCCTGTGATCTGGATATGCAATGGACCGGAACCATTTGAACGACTTTGAAAGAGGACCAACCAAGGATCATTCCTGTGGAGTTTGGTGAAAATCCAATCAGTGGTTTAGGAGGAGATGTTGTTTAAAGATTGTGGACGGACAGACGGACGACGACGACGACGCCGACGACGCCGACGACGCCGACGACGACGACGGACGGTGGTGATCACAATAGCTCACCTTGAGCCTTAGGCTCAGGTGAGCTAAAAATATATCAACTTTCAATTAATATCTCGGAGAAAACATGGTATTTGAAGTGCAAAATAGACTTCTAAGAACACCCCTCGTATTCACCCATCTTCACTACCTTGCTCCGCTGATATGCATAATTATCCATAAAAAATATGTTGACTTGACTGGAAAACAATTATGTTATGGGTATGAACGAATGAGTCGTATTTGCAAGATCAGAAGACTACACTTTCAATGTAAAATGTTAGATATGTTTCTTGCAGTGCGCAGGGAATCCTTCATCTGTGTAGTCATTACTTTATGAACATACAATCAATTAAAATTGCTGGCAATTGCTAAAAAAAAGTATTTTAATCGCGTGACAATCGAACCCTTTACGCTTTCATTTATATTCGCTCACATGTAAAAATGAGATTCATTGTTCCAAACGTAACTCAGTTCAAGATATGATCACACTTGAGAGTACATGGTTTATTCTGAACGTTTCTTGTCTTGTATCCTTGCAATCTGGTTTCTGCTCCATCTTCTTCTTATGACAGTATAAAATTACAAAACTTTTCTGATGTTATCGTCGTCCTATCTATTTATTATTCCGAAATTTCTTTAAATAGTACTCATAGGAATGTTAAAACAGCATACTGGATTTATCTGCGGATAGAGTGCGGGGCCCAGTTGTTCAAAGCTAATGATGTCGTTAGTTAACGTGTCGTTAAAATTTACATCAAGTGATACGCAAATATGCTGGTATCTTTTGCTGAAAAAAAATGTGAGTAGCTTTTGCAGTACTCACATTTTTTCAGCAAAAAAATATCAGAATATTGTGTATTGAATCCACTAAAACAGTTAACGAAATGACCCTTAACGAGCTCGTTAAGCTAACGACGCTTTGAACAACTGTGCCCTGATTACCATCAGACCATCACTAGCACGCATAATTAATCCATGGAAAGCAAGGCCTTAACTTTGCATACATATATACATATCACTCAATTATATAAATTGCATAATGTCGAAAGGGATGTAATCCAACACGTCATAGTTCCGTGGGTTCTTTAGTATAGTTGTGCATGTATACATGACTGTAAATATTTATTGCAAATTCATTGTAGCTTATACACTTGTAGATTTATACATGTTGGTGATAATTTGAGTAACAATTGAGAGCATCTCCAGTATAAGCAGTACACAACAGTTGACACCTTGCCCCTATGTACGATTCTACTGAGACATTTTAACGTAAAGCACATTTTGAACTTAATCATGTTTGGACCTCAACAGGAAAACTGTAAATGAAAAGTAAGTGGTCATCTACAAACCATAATTCCTCCAATTTATTTAAGCCACAATGTCAAAAAAAATACCTTCAGACATGTGCGCCAAGCAAAGATTCAGATCAGCGGTCGCATTTGTGCAGTCTGATTAGAATCTTCACTGTGCACATTTTGGACATACAAGGAAGGAAAGTTTCTTTGTGTGGGTAACGAAAACTCTCATCAGACCTCACGCATACGCAGTCTGATTAAAGTCTTGGCGCACGCGTTTTCCCCTGAAGCGACTCATTTGTTAAATCTGCAGTCTATGAATTGCTACTTACTTCCTATGATCAGCATCATATGTAATGATGATACATATGTGGTTCGCACAAATGGAAGATGTCGTTAACCTTTATATGTAACATGTTAGAAAGAATGTATACCACAAAAGGGCACACTAAATCATCCATGACTACACCTAGTACGATCGTGAACACTGATAATCTCTCTCTCTCTCTCTCATACAATATACTTGGGAATGAATATAAAAAAACCGCCGCGTGGAAAATCAAATTTATTGTCGTGTGTGTGTGTGTGTGTGTGTGTGTGTGTGTGTGTGTGTGTGTGTGTGTGTGTGTGTGTGTGGCCTTATGGCGGCTCAAAGCGGGGCTTTCTTTCATGTTGTGTCCTGTCTCTTTGCTGTGTTTAGTGGATCCTGTATAGCATTGTGTTCACCTTGTTTGTGTCGAGGGAGCTCGTAGCTTTGCTTTTCTTTGGTCTGTGTCATGTCTGTCATTGTTTGCTCTTGGTGTCATTGGTAGGCAAATATCTGTCTGTAATTGTTTGCTCTTGGTGTCACTGGTAGGCAAATGTCTGTCTGTCAGTGTTTGCTCTTGGTGTCACTGGTAGGCAAATGTCTGTCTGTCATTGTTTGCTCTTGGTGTCATTGGTAGGCAAATGTCTGTCTGTAATTGTTTGCTCTTGGTGTCACTGGTAGGCAAATGTCTGTCTGTCATTGTTTGCTCTTGGTGTCACAGGTAGGCAAATGTCTGTCTGTAATTGTTTGCTCTTGGTGTCACTGGTAGGCAAATGTCTGTCTGTCATTGTTTGCTCTTGGTGTCACTGGTAGGCAAATGTCTGTCTGTCATTGTTTGCTCTTGGTGTCACTGGTAGGCAAATGTCTGTCTGTCATTGTTTGCTCTTGGTGTCATTGGTAGGCAAATGTCTGTCTGTAATTGTTTGCTCTTGGTGTCACTGGTAGGCAAATGTCTGTCTGTCATTGTTTGCTCTTGGTGTCACTGGTAGGCAAAGGTCTGTCTGTCATTGTTTGCTCTTGGTGTCATTGGTAGGCAAATGTCTGTCTGTCATTGTTTGCTCTTGGTGTCATTGGTAGGCAAATGTCTGTCTGTCATTGTTTGCTCTTGGTGTCATTGGTAGGCAAATGTCTGTCTGTCATTCTTTGCTCTTGGTGCCATTCGTAGGCAAATGTCTGTCTGTCATTGTTTGCTCTATGTGTCATTGGTAGGCAAATGTCCGTCTGTCATTGTTTGCTCTTGGTGCCATTGGTAGGCAAATGTCTGTCTGTCATTGTTTGCTCTTGGTGTCATTGGTAGGCAAATGTCTGTCTGTCATTGTTTGCTCTTGGTGTCATTGGTAGGCAAACGCCCGTCTGTCATTGTTTGCTCTTGGTGCCATTGGTAGGCAAATGTCTGTCTGTCATTGTTTGCTCTTGGTGCCATTGGTAGGCAAATGTCCGTCTGTCATTGTTTGCTCTTGGTGCCATTGGTAGGCAAATGTCTGTCTGTCATTGTTTGCTCTTGGTGTTATTGGTAGGCAAATGTCCGTCTGTCATTGTTTGCTCTTGGTGTCATTGATAGGCAAATGTCTGTCTGTCATTGTTTGCTCTTCGTGTCATTGGTAGGCAAATGTCTGTCTGTCATTGTTTGCTCTTGGTGCCATTGGTAGGCAAATGTCTGTCTGTCATTGTTTGCTCTTGGTGCCATTGGTAGGCAAATGACTGTCTGTCATTGTTTGCTCTTGGTGTCATTGGTAGGCAAATGTCTGTCTGTCATTGTTTGCTCTTGGTGCCATTGGTAGGCAAAGAATGATCTCTGATTGTGGCTATTCCTTGACAGTTTGTATATTTATTCTGTTTGTAAAAAGAATCATTCGTTTTAGTTTTGCTGACTGGAAATCCAAAAATCTCTTATTTAATTAGATGTAGTCCAAATACTATAAGGTGTGTGTTGCGTAATTGACACACATACAAAACAAAAGATAATGGTAAAGTAAGCTTTCTTGTATTGTCAAAGTAAATGCACGTTCATAAAGAAACAGTCAATGGACAGCCGTTGCCTTATCGAGTCCAAAGAGCACTCCTTAACGAAAAGACTAATCGTCAAATAAGAGAAGCTAAATAACCGACTCTTAACGAAACAAGAACCTGTATCGCGCGAGCTGAGCAATACTGAAGGATGTTAGTGATCGAGTGCTCTCTTACAGTGTATCACAAGAGCTGCTGAAGTACAGGTAAGACCAATCGACGATATATGAGTCGTAAAGTGAGAAAACGTATCTTTTCACATATACGTTCAACGAACGTTCTAATTAAACTGAGCATACGCACAGTCTGATCAGAATCTTTGTTTTCCCCCATGAAGAAATTTGCATCCTTAAAAGCTATCCAATTTTTTTCCAATTGTGCCAAGGGAAGATAAAGGAAAGAGCTCTTTGAGGCTCTGATTCTATGATGGTACCGATTTGAATCATTTATTACAAGGCTGATGCCTGATGTAATGTCTGTTCCGGCCCTTTGTGATTCAGCTAATGGTTTTCTTTCTCTGGTTGGCAGTGTCTGAGATAATTCCCACGTGTCCTCATCCATCCTTGATTCATCACTGTGATTTTGTTTATTTACACCTTTTTCTGTGATGTATCACTGAATCTTTTTCTGTGATGTATCACTGACTGAGTTAGGCTCTATGCGAACCGAACAATCATTTTGTATTTTAACAACTTACAACATTCAAACCTAGGGTGAAGATTTGCTGGACAAGCGCTCTTATAAAATTAAGTGGGGTTACCCCACCTCTTGGCTAGAGATAGGGGTATGATAAGGAAGTGGGGATTTGAGGCTTCCCGCTGATAACGTGTTTTTATTCTTTTCATGGAGTTCTTGCTCTCCAACATGCTGTGGTGGTCAGCTGCCTGGTCATTAACTTGTAATCAGATACCTATCCTTTTTGTAACGACATCACAGTAGATATTTTAGTCTTTCTTTTTTCACATTTAAAGTCAATTTGAATATTATAGGTAGAAAAAGGGGAAAAAGTTAAAAGACTTTCGTTTTTCAATCATCGAAATTGGTCAAGAAATAAAGTTTTGCACAATTCGTATAGGTAATAAAAATGAAGGATTGGTTTCCTTGCTGCCGGAGTTAATTAGTTGTGTTACATAAGATATGCATAATGATAAGATAAGAAAACATGGTTTACAGTTTAAAGAGGCTAGTCCATCATGGATGCCAGTAAATATATATTTACCTACCCCCACCCCAACCCACCGACATACACACGACCACCACCACCCCTTCCCACCCCCGCCCCCTCCTCCCCTTTCACACACACACACACACACACACACACACACACACACACACACACACACACCAGTAGTTTTTACTTTTGGTCGGTGTAAGACGATGGTTCTGGTGTTGGTTGCTCTTGTCGCTGCGGGGCTTTTTCATGTTTTGCCATGTTCGTTGTCGTAGGTTGTGTTTTGTAAATTCTGTCTAGTATTATGGTAGCCTTGCTACGGAAGAGGGAGTTGGCTGCTTTTCTTTAATCTGTGGCGTGTCTGTCATGGTCTGTTTGCTGTTACTCCTGGTGTCATTGGTAGGCTTTGATCTACGATTGTGGCTCTTCCTGGACATCTTCTATACTATTTATCTAACATAATGAAGTCGTTTATAACCATGCATGCAGTTTGCCATATACCATTCATCTCGTAACCTCCTTTTCTGTAATGATTGGCAAGTTTCTTAATTGTTCCCATACGTCAGTATTAATATAAATAAGGATACCCAGGAAGCTTGGCCTTCCTGAGACACAAAAGTAGAAGTGATGAGGAACAAACATTGACAAAACAAACGCCACTTATGCAACCACCGACGCACAAACAAATAAGAACTACCAAAAGTCTTTTCCATTTTATACACTAAGTCACCATACAAAGTCGGGATACGACAGGCCATCTTGCAGTGTTTGCAAGCGAACGTTATATTTAGGAAGAAACGTCTGAATGACAGAGATAACACCTGGACTATTTTATGCGGTTTATGATAGCTGTAAGCCCTGTTTTAGAAGTTTAGTAACTAGAAGTTTATTCCGATTATTAACCCTGGTCCTGCTGAACCCGGATATGCTCTGCCTTTGCAAACAGTGTAGATCCAGAGCAGTTCGCTTCAGCCAACTGATCTCGATCTGCACTGTTTGTCATTAAGTATGTGAATATGTATCAACAACCTGGATCAGGTCATCTGATTGGCCGAAAATTAAAAGTGGACATGCCACCTTAATTGATTCAGCATGTCAAGGGTTAAAATCATTGACGTAAGAATTTAAACTTGTATGGCGAGACGCAAAGATCCTGGCTAGGCTTACAAATGCTGAGGATGCTCTTGGTGTATTCGTTCTTGCCACTTCCTTACTCACATGTTTTGATGTTATTATTTTGTTATCGAATACAGCCCACGAATGCGCATTTTGCCAGAACGAGTGTGTTAATTTCGTGGCTATTTTTATACAGAAAGAAACAAGACAATGAAAATGATGCGAAGCTCTATGCACGCTTCGAAAATGTCAAATGTTTATGGTCGGATCAAACGAAAACGAGTTTTTGATGTACGAGTGGCCACAGAGAATAATCTTTCACCAAACTTCTGCGAGTCTTGGTGCTATAAAAGACACACTATTAATTCTCATGAATCTATTTCTAAGCTCATGAGATATTAACATCATTACAAGCAGCCTTTATCTCCCCATATACATTTAGCAATGATTTAATCTAATATGTTCCTAGCACTGTATAAATGGATTATATTCAAAGCTGTTCCGCTGGGATATTATATTGACTAACGTCACATCATTTCAATGTCGTAAAATATGAAGACCGTGTCGATTCCAATACTACATAATAATCGTTTAAAATAACATAAATGTGTGGCTAATTAGTTCAATCATATCCATAATAATTATTCAAACTCCTAATTTTATACACATAAAGATTTACACTTCAATAAAGTCCAGAGCAGGAATCCGTCGAATCTAATTTCCGTCTGAACGCAACCCGGATGTACAGGTCAATAATGATGACTTCGTTACTCTCTCTCTCTCTCTCTCTCTCTCTCTCTCTCTCTTACACACACACACACACACACACACACACACACACACACACACACACACACACACACAGATGCATATATATGCAATGTTATTATTACGCGCAAGTAAGTTTCAAGGTATCCCGCCGATAAGCCATCTTCGGGACTTCAACTTAAGGTGGCACTAATGTCAGAGGAATAATCGTATTCTGTTCTATTTACGAGATGAAACTCATGTCGTAATGCAGAACACACTTGGATTTTTAGGCTATTTCTTTTTTAATATTATTATTATTATTATTATTATTATTACTAATATTACAGTTTACCAAATTGTCTTGAGAAATGAAGTATAGTCTTGCATTCCTATCTGAAATATGGAAATAAATTTGATTTTATGACTCACCGTAAATCAACATACTGATCGCTGAAAGTTTCTGGGTTAATTTTTCAAAAGTTTTTTTTTTTTTTTTTTTTTTTTTTTTTTTGCTGTATTTTCCACTTCATAATTTTAGACACACAAAAACACAAAACCTGAGCTCCAAAAATTCCTGAAGCAGTAATATGCATCTCAGGTATGCGAACGATTGTGTTTTGTTATTATAAAGTGCATGTGTACTTATTGACTCACGCTGGCTATTCTTCAGCTGTCTTCTTCTGCAGGTCCGGGCTCCGCACAGAGAAGATCTCGCTTGTTCCTGGGTCCTAAACCACTGGATACAAACCAGAGCAAATAAGTTTAGAGCCTATGAGTCTGTACTTGCTATATGCTATACGGTGTTGCCTCGTGGACGGGTGCACTCAATCTGACTACGCTCCACCAGAAAAACAAAAACCTCCCGGTTGACTACTGTCACGTAAGCCCGCCAAAGTAATCAAAGCACTGAGAGTCCTGGTAAGTCTAAACGGCATTACACTCCTCCCTTTTTATGTTTTGAATGATATGGTGGTAAGTAAATGACACATTCTCAATTCCAGTTCCAGTTTCCTGATAGTACTTGTCACACTGAAACCTAGATGTGTTTTCTGTCATAATAAACCAGTTGCGGTTCCATAATGCTGTACTCTATTCATATAATTGGAATATTGTATTCAGTTAGACCCGATGCGCCTCCTTCCACAATCCATGGCTATCCGTTTCCAAAGAATGCCCTGGCATTGATTTCGGTCAAGCTCAGGACTTCCTCTTGCGTGGTGTCCTCCAAGATCCTAGCCACTGCCTCTGCTGCGGCAGCAAGTAGGGATGGTGAACCATTGGTTCTGCCCTTAGGAACATCCGTCTCCAGAAGTCGATTCCCAGGAACTGCCTTGAGGCAGCCTTCTGTCTGGAATTGAAATGGCTAACCATGTTGGTGAAACTAAAATAGGTGTTAGGGAAGGATTCTACCCACTCGGCTATCACTTCTGCAGTGCTGAAAAAGCCGTGTAGCTGGATTTTTCTGCTACCTCGTAGTAGGGGACTGATGACATCTAGGCAGCGCATGAAGGCTTCCACTCAAATTGGGTCGTCCTTCATTCCTCGGAGGTGAAGTGTTAGAACCTTAGCTAGACTCAATGCAGTCAAGAAGTCTTTCAGTTGTCTCTCTTGGACATGCTATAGATCTGGTTTGCTTATATGGTCCAAACCCACTTTACCAAGCGCACTGACTTCTGGATGCTGGACCAGTGTTTTCACAGTCTGCCTTCCTGCATCTGTTAGGATAACTTTCGGGTGTGCTCCAACCATTACCCTGAATCCCTGTCGGGCGAAAGTTGTAATTTCTTCATGTGATGGCCAGGTTTCCCTATCACATAACACCGCTGCGGCCCCAGACAGCTTGGTGACGTAGTTCTGGTGTATGGGAGTTGGGAATGCTCGGTGCATAGACCACAGACTCTTCAAGTTTATTCCGGGAACTAATGCAGATAGCCTATCCAGGTGGAAATGGCTGTCAAACATAGGAATGGCTGTTTTATCGTCCCGTTCTATTAGTTATTGGTCGTGTCTGGTTTGGCCCAGATACGGGAGACATTCTGTTGGACCCGGATGGTGACTGGACTTCAGATGCAGTTTCCCTAATTGAAGTATTCCCGGATGCGGGAGACACCATGCTGGACGATTTTTTTTTTTTTTTTTTTTTTTTTTTTTTTGTTGTTTTTCTTTTTTTTTTTTTTGTTGTTGTTTTTTTTTAACATCCAGCTGCCCGATGGACCTTTCTTGATCGTGTCTTGTTTGTCCCAGATGTCCCAGATGCGGGACACTTTGTTGGACCCGAATGGCGACTGGAAAATTCAGATGCAGTTTCCCTTCTAAGGGTCGAAGTACTCCCTTAAGATTTGAATGCACCCTTCCCACAACTACGCCGGACCTCAGACGCTGGATAGCGTTGTCTCAATCTTTCCATCTTCTATAGTGGAATTTCAGCACCAAACATTGATGACATCTCCAGTGAAAAAGAGCGTCTACACTGTTTCTTGGACTCAGGGAAAACTCTCCAGGTACTGGCCAACTTGCTACATTGCCCATACCCACCCATGGAGCTACGCTGTTCTGGTGTGATGTGCTAGCCTGGTTGAATAGCTCCTCTTTTGTTAATGAGGTCGACCATATCATGCAGGAGCCTGCTCTCTTCCATAACTTCCTGCACCATCTCGATGAGGCATTGCACCCGAGTGCGGACAAGTCTCTCACTCTCAACTTGATAGTAATTAAAAATAGCTGGTGCATGTTCGTCTTCAATATGCTTCTTCAGGAAGAAAACCTCAGATGAATATCCTGGAATACTACATTTCACCAGACTTCGATGACCATACAACATTCTGGGGCGAGCAGGTTCGTCCTTTCCTGAAGCCCCGAATATTAATGTTTGCGTTAAATCTGTCTGCTCCCTGATGCGGGAGATTCTGGTAATAACCGTCTCTTTCTTTCCTGTGTATAGGTATGTCCGGGAGATAGCTTTCTTTTCTCCCGAATGCGGGAAGGTCCTGGAGATATCTTTGCTCTTCTCTGTTCCAGACAGCCTTGCTCTTCTTGGTTCTGGTGACAGCCTTGCCCTTCTCCTGTTGTGCTGTGTCTCCAAGGGCATATCCCGAGTGCGGGAAGATTCCTGCAAGAACCTTAAACTCCTCTGGCCTCTTGACGCCTTCTCTGATGCTTTTCACTCCCAGATGCGGCAAACGGCGTCTTCTCTGTGTCTGCCCTCACAGCCGCGGGAGGGTTTATTTTTGGCCTGTAGATTTACCACTTCCTTTTCTACAAGGAGTTGACTTCTGCTCACTTAGTGGCTTCTGTGATGCACCATAAGACAGTGTTTCCCGAAACTGTGGATCCTCTCTTGATACGGCAGTTCACTTCTCTCTAGTGACCACTAGCGTTTCGGCCTTTCTTCTTCACTCTGCTCGGAAGATGAGAGTGAAAGCTCCATATTCTTCTTAACCGGGGACCTGTAGGTCATTTCAAAGTTGGGTATAGGCGATACTGCTTGAGAATTATACCAGGGTAATGGTAAGTTTTGGTGTTGGATCACTGGGTTCCTTATCAGGACTCACAGTACCCGACGCGGTACCTGATGCTGTAGGAACTTGCTCAATAAACAATCCAGATGCGGCATTCTCCGTGATGGTTTCCAGTGAAGTATCCATGTACTTCAGTATATCTGTTGTCAGCCGAGTGGAATCTGTCCATCTCTTTGTCTTCTTAGGTACCCTCCTAACAAGTTTGATATTGTTATCCACCCAAATGGACTCCAGAAAGTCCTCATTAACAAATACTTCTGCCTCCTTCGCTACGGTGCAAAGCCACTTCCTGTTATCTCTCCGCTTGGCTATGACTACCTTCATCTTGAAGAGGCTTTTCAATTCCTGTCCCACCACTCCATTTGCATAGAGACCCATCATAAACTCCCTGGGATCGAGAAGGTAACCGAATGCGGTAGCTATATCGATGTCCTCCCTTTACTTTAACCTCACCATTCTGTCATGTGCAGTTGCCATGGTCTGAAAAATACCAAAATGTAAGAACATGTCAGAGCTTCCAGGTGCCTTTAAATCCAGGGCATTTGTATTTGTCAATGATCAGAGCATCAGATGGAGCTATACTGACGCATGACCCATGGAACCAGTTATCACAGAAATCACATTGTATCATGAATTGACCATCCCAAGGTTGTTTGCATAGACAATATGTATCAGAATTTGTGTTTTCATCATAACTATGATCTGAAGACTTGGGATCAGGGGGTTAAAGTTAACCAATCATGCAGGGAGTTGCTTGTCTAAACACATTTTCATTCTGTCATGGTTCACTACCATCACCTTGTTTCTTATTTGCACTCTGAACAGATACGATGTTTCTCCAGAATGATCCCAGGACCTTTCCAAGGAGCGCTCAGTTTTTTTGTCTTTTGTGTGTGTGTGTGTGTGTGTGTGTGTGTGTGTGTGTGTGTGTGTGTGTGTGTGTTTTGGTTTGTTTTTTTTTTGTTTTTTTTTGGTTTTTTTTTTTTGTTTTTTTGTTTTTTTTTCCTTTTATGGCAGTTTTGTCAAGGACATAAACCATATCACCTTCCTTATAATTCCTTTCCAAAATCCTCATATCATAATTTGTTTTCATATTCTTTTGAGATTCCTTCAGATTCTGACGAGCTACATGGTGACTATCCTTCAAAGATTTGACTAAATTCTGAACATATTCACAAACACCTAACTCTTCTTTAGGATATGCTATTGCAAATATAAGATCGGCTGGCATGATGAACTCTCTACCCAGCATCATCATGTTTGGTGTTTGACCTGAACTTCTATTAACGGTAGCTCTAATAGCTCCGGCTATCTGAGGTATGAAAACACCCCAGTCGTCTTGTCTTTTGCCCACAAAACAGCGTATTGCATCGATGATTGTGCGGTTATATCTCTCTATTTGTCCGTTCGAAGAGGGTCTGTAGGCTGTCGTACGTTTCTTATGGATTTGAAAAATATTACAAAGAGCAGAGAAGAGTTCACTCTCAAAGTTATGCCCTTGGTCTGAAACGATATTCAGCGGAACTCCAAACCTAGAAAGAAATAAATTAAAGCTGCCTGGGCGGTTCCTTCGGCTGTTTATGATGGCAGAGGTATAATTTCAACACACTTGGTAAATTGGTCTACAATTAATAATAGATGTTGATTTCCTTGTTTCGTTTTATTTAGCGGACCCATAAAATCAATGTGAACACGTTCCATGGGGATTCCGGCATGGTATTGAATTAATCTGTGCTTGTTGTGGCGGTTAGGTTTTTTGTGTTAATTGCAGATTTCACATGATGCAAAATACCTTTCAACATCTCCACTAAGGCCGTACCAGTAAAACCTTTCCTTGATTCTGAAGTTTGTACGTTTTATCCCTTGATGACCTGCTGTTGGTATATCATGATGAAGTCTAAAAGCTGCTTCTCTTAGCCCGTCAGGTAGGACTAAGTACTTCTGACCACTATCTTTGGCCTGAACGAACAAAATGTTGTTTCGCAGATGAAATCGTGTCTTTTATTGATCCAGTAGAACTTGGCTGTTGCGCTGGATATGAAAAGTTCACCCTAAGACGGTTGCGTCTGATCCCTACACCAGCAAAGAAATAGTTTTAGATCCGTATCTTTACTTTATTCTTGTCTAATCTCTTTTTATGAGAGACCCCAGCAGCTTTCCCTTTTATCGCCAAATTCTACGACCATGGTCTTTGTTCCATCTTCGGATAGTGTGTATAATTGCAAGGTGGTTATACCATGAGCAAATTTCTCTACCAAAGTCTCTAGTCTCGGTGTTGCAGCATCATTCAGTTCCCCTCCAGGATCCCACATGCGGGGTGCCTGTAAGTTATTACTCCCGCAAGATGCGGAAAGAGTAGCCTTCTGGCAATGTGAGATGGGAATAACCTTGTCTACATCTTCGATGAAACTTGACCATTGTGTACGAGTCTTTGTGCAATACGGACAGCCTCCGGGAGGTCTTTGAGCTCTACTCCAGTTCCTGGCAGTTCATCGGCATTTGTGTGTAGATTTCCTTTCCTGTATTTCGGTATCATGTTGTATTGGCTTAGCTCCTGTATCCATCTAGCCACCTGTCCTTGGGGCTCTTTAAACCTCAGTAAACATGTCAAACTGCTATGGTCTATGCGAACCATAAACGGTTTACCTAGCAGGTAATGTCGGAACTGGCGAGTTAGTCTAACTATTACTAAGAGCTCTAGACATGTAGTACAATATCGTCTTTGTTCAGGGCTAAGGGCATAACTTGCGTATGCAACTACTTTCTCCTGTTCATTATGAAGCAGTATCAACTTCCCAACGATTGCGGTGTTTGATGCATCAGTATCCAGATTGAACTCATCTTGTGCACTGGGCAGTGTAAGGACAAGTGGTTTTGTTAATCTGTCTTTAAGATTGTTGAAGGCCTCCTCCCGCTCCTCTCCCCATTTGAATTCCTTCTTTCCAGTTATTCTATACAAGGCTGTAGACAATACTGCGAAATCCTGATTTAAAGCTCTATGATAGTTTCCTCCGCCTAAATTCTTTCAACGTCCATGGTGTTCTAAGGAACTGGCCAAGGTTTAAATGCGTTAATGTCAATTTCAGAAATTTCAAAAGAATTCTCAGTGATAAGCCTTCCGAGAAATTCTACCTTTTTCAAGCAGAAAGCAATTTTTTTTTTTTCGGTTACAATTTTAATCCGTATTGCCTAAAACGGTTCGGTGTTTCTGCTAGTTTATGAAGATGGTTTTGAAAAAAAACTTTC
Source organism: Anodontia alba (assembly GCA_964016985.1). NCBI lineage: Eukaryota > Metazoa > Mollusca > Bivalvia > Lucinida > Lucinidae > Anodontia > Anodontia alba. The sequence goes on from OZ024829.1 coordinate 65,763,806, forward strand.
CCTAATATGATGATATCATCAAGAAAGGCCTGTGCCATCTAAGGACTAGACTGATAACGCGAGAAAATGTTAATGGGCCGTTGCAGAGACCGAAGGGCATTTTTACAAATTCATATAGACCATACTTCGTAATGAAAGCCATTTTCTGTCTATCCTTGTCTCTGATTTTGACTTACCAATATCCCCAAGAAGCATCCAGCTTTGAGAACTAAGATTGCCTGCTAGCGTGTCCACAGTCATCCACAAGTGGTAAGGGGTATTAGTATTTCTTTTACTTTTATATTATTTAGAGCCCGGTAATCAATACAGAAGCGTACTGTACCGTCTCTTTTTCTTGCTAACACCAGTGCTGATACCCATTCTGAAATTGAAGGTTGGATAAATCCGGCTTCCAACATTTTTGTCATCTCTTTTTCTTCATCAGAAGTAAATTGATCTGGTGTGCTTCTCATTCGCTGTTAAATTGGTTTTGCATCTCTAGTGTCGAATTTATGCTCTATCTCCTTTAAAAGTGCCAAGGTCACACATACAAAATAATCAGAATACCTATAGACGACGTCTTTTAATTGTTTGAATTGATCTTGTGTTAACTCATCTTCTGAGGGCTTAAGCATGTTTAAAGCTGTTCAGGTACCTCTGTGTTAGAACTGTCATCTAGCACCGTTGCGGAGCTAGTTTTGAGGGTTTCCTAACTCCCGGATATACCAGCAGGTCTGAACAACTCTTATTCCGACTCAAATTCGGTGTCCGAGTTTCCAATTTCACGTAGCGTATCAGCCTCGTTTGCCTGACCTATAGTCTGTCCTAGTGTTAACATCATGTACTAGTCTGTGATGTGGTGGCAACGTAAAGAATAGGTTTGGATGTGCTACGATGTGCTGACTCGGGACCAGTAATTTTGACTCTGAATCTAATTCTACAGCAAAACTAGGCATAGTCTTTATAATTTACAAGCGATCATGGCAACAGAGTTAGGTGGAATCACCTTTCTTTTTCCTATAATGACGAGGGGATTCTTGGTTCTTTAGCTTGTTTCCCAAAATGAATACATATGGTATCTTTTCCTAATGTTATCAGATTGGTTTCTGTGTCAATTTTCATTTTTTGTCTAAGTAAGAAGTCTATCCCGAGTAACATGCCATCTTCCATTGGGGCCACGTGCAAAATTTCTCTATATATAGTGGAGCCAATTCGTAATTGTACCCTATAACCAGTTAACATAAGATTCCTTCCAGCCACGTAAAGCCAGTTTAGACAGTACTTTTGGTCGCGGGTCGAATTCGTTGAAAATCTTGTCGGAAAGTATCCGCTGCAGTATCTATGATTGCTTCAATATTCTGGGTTCCAACATGTACTGGTATGTGGTATACTGAGCTTGAATCTTGTTAATGGTGACGACTTCCTCCACTTCTTTGAATCTGATCCCTTCTGAATTTATTTAGAGTTCATTTCCAAAGTAGCTTTATTTGTTTCAGTTGCCATAGGCGAACCTTCCCCAAGACATTTACCAGTTACTTTAGCCTGTTGCGGGCAATCGTAAACTGTGAAATTCTTGAACTGCCTCCCAGTAACAGTGAACTGTGGATGCAATCTTACGGATGCTCATTAGCCTGATGCGGCCGCACATCACCTTTAGCCATCCATGTCCGACTCTTAGCACAACTTTCTGTCTGTTGGGTCCTCCTGGCCGTGATTCACTGGGGCGAGGATCTTGCCTTCATCGTCGTCCCTTGTGCTCTTATTAAGCTCATCTTCAAAACGAAGAGTTTTGATGTCTGCCGATTTTTGCTGTTTTGCCGGGCATTCCTTAACGAAATGATTAGGACCTATATAAATAACAAAGCCTCCTGCTTGGTGATTCACTTTTTTGTCGTCCCATTTCTTTTAACCCTTCTCTCATTTCTGAAGTAAGGCTAGAAATCGATGAAGCCATTTGACTGGTCAGGGCAACAATAGGGCTGTCATCTGAGACATCTGTTTCACCAATGCAGCTATCTCAGGATCAGGGGTACCCTCATGCGGGTATCTGGTTCATGATGACATACCATATTTTGCGTTGGAAGAGCTCCTGTTCCCTTCTTGAGTATTGACATGAGAGATTCCTACCGCCTGGTATCAATTCTTTTGGTTCCGTATTCTGCTTCTTTTTCCTTTTCCTCCCCCTCATCTGCACTAGATCCTTTGTCAGCGTATTCGAGTGATCTACAAGTGTATGCTTTTACTGGGAATTCAGGTTTTGATCATTTTGAAGGTGTACGTTTTGTAACGGTGATCTTACTGATACATCTGAACCACTCCATCTTGTCCATTGCTTTATCAAAATAGAAGGGAAGGCAATGATCAGGAACGATACAATTATCCCACACCTCCCATCAGAGATGCCAAAGGGAAAGCAACACAAACACGAAATAACTAGACCCTAATTGAAACATTAGGTTTTGGGTTGAATGCAAGCGTGTTGCCCTGCCACCTTGTCCAGAATTTCCATGCAAAATCTTATGATGGCATGTTTCCTAATCCATGCTTCTGGTAAATATTTGTATGCCTTAGCTGCCAACGTAAATATTCTATTAGTCCAATCTCTAAGGGTTTCACCTTCTTCCTGGCACTCATTCTTTAAACGGGCTAGTAGTGTTTCAGGAAGTTCTTATCTTTTAAACCTCTTATTGAATTCAGAGATGAGATGATGGTATGACAAATCTTCATTCATGTTGCCAAGCAGAACATAGAAGTCCGCTGCTTTGCCCTTTAAACCCCAGATCAACTTTTCTTTTTTCCTTTTTCTTGTCCAGCATGTCGAAGCGGCATAGCTCTCAAACTTTTGTTTAAAAAAGTGTCCAATTGGATTTTCCATCAAATTCTATGTTTTTTTAATGTAGGTGGCTATGCTTCACTCTTTTATTGCACGACGGCGGTTCGGGCCTCAGACTCAATGACGGCCTCTTCGTTAAACTTTAACCAGTGGGTTAGGGCTTGACGATATGTCTTTGGCTTGGCCCGCCGTGGTTCAACTATTGGTTTCCAATTACTCTGGCATACAGCAGAATTAGTCATGAGTACTCGTTTTTGTTTATCATAGTGATTAATTCGATTTTTATGCTTTCGCTTTGATGCATTGACTGGAGCCTTTATGAGAACCGAATTTTTATGTGTTTCTGTATTAAGAGTAGCATCGGGACCCAGGATGAAGTTGGCTAGCTGTAAAAGTGCTTTAAATTCCCCCGGTTGTTTACTCTACCGACCGTCCTAAGGCGGTGACCCCGGTGTTAGTCTTACTCTTTGTTGCTTTCTAGTTTATTCTACGAGGCGATTTGTTTTATGTCTGACCTTGTGTTATTTTGTTCTTGTGTTTTTCAGTCCTTTTAGCATTGCGATTATCTCGTTAGGGGAAGAGAGAGCTAATAGTGCTTTTCGTACGTTTGTTCGATTTGCGCTGGTTTGGTATTGTCTGTTACCTCTTCCTCTTGGTGTCTGAATGCTGCGGTTTGTGATTGTGGCACTACCTGAACTTATCTTTTACCTTTTTTTTTTTCTTTTTTTTTTTTTTTTTTGCTATCTTCTGATAGTGGGGCTTGGCTTGTTCTTGGATATGGATGTTGTATTGGTTGTTATTGTGATAAATTCGCAAACTGAGGATATATAGGTAGTGGTTCTTGACCTAAGTCATAAGGGTGACTGGATTGGTAAGTTTGGTACATTCCAGGATGAGATTGTTGACGGTCTAGCATTTGTGATGTTGGATATCCCATCGGATGCGATGGCGAGTATCCCATTGGACATGATGGTGGATATTACACTGGATGCGGTGGGTTATAGGGGTATGTAGTGTTTACTGGACGGGTAGATGTACCAGAATTCAAATAGGTGTTTGTATTGTCTGTCTATATGTGTGAAGACTGTGGTGGTCTACTATATGGAATTTGTTTGCCATAGCGTGACTGGTTTGTATCAATGAATTCTGGTAAATTATGTATAAATTTTTCTATGGGCTGCACTACTGTTGATCTGCTCCGGCCATCAAATGGGGGATGCATAGGACTTTGTTTTGGTTCTTGGTCAAATTTAATCCGTCTAGTAACAAGTACTATCCGGCATCACTGTTGTGAAATCAATTTGCCTTAAAAGGGAACGCAACCTTAAAAGATATTATGCTTTAAAGTAAAAAACTTTACAAACAATAAATTTTGACACAAATCTGATCAAATCGGTGAAAAAATAAGTAAGTTATAGACAATTGAATATTTTAACATTGGTGGTATGGGCGTCGCCATTTTGAATATTTAATGAGGTTTCATAAAAATTAAGATTCGTTTCATAAAGGTAGTTATTCTTATAAAGTTGGTTTATTTTGGGGAAATAATTGCTTGTCACTAGAATTAAAAGATTATAAAAAAAACTGTAGCAAAATTATTCTTAAAAACTCTTTATAATTTGGTTTTTCATACTTACTTTGGGCTGTGAGACGTCACAAAGCCTACAATATGGCGGCATCCATGACAGCCATTTTAAATATATTCAAACCACCATAACTTCCTTATTTCTGGGCCGATTTTGAAAAGTCTTGCATCAAAATAAATGGCTTGTTAAGCACTTTACTCCAATATATACTTACAACTTATATTGCGTTTCCCTTTGACAGTTTTTGAAGGTTTGAGTCGCAGAATCTGTTGTATATTTGCTTGGGTGATGGAAAAATTTCTCTTCGCGGTATTTGAAAATGTTTTCGCAACCATTGTTCCTACTCCATGAAGTTCTTGTAATTCAACTCCACCCCACGCCCCCGCAAAATTGAAGGGAATTGTATGCGACATGGTGAGTTGTGATATATACTTTAATTTTTATTTATGTATTCGTTTTTTATCTTTTATTTTAATGTATTTTGTAAAGTGAAAGTAACTGGAAAATGCTCTGGATATTGATTACAGATGTGTTATGTAATCATTCAACACAGAAAACAATAATAAGGGGTATTAACGCTCTTTTTCAAAAGCTAGTACAGTCAAACCTGTGTTAGTGGTCACCTCTATTAAGCAGCCAATCTGTATTAAGCAGCCAGAGGAAAGTTGCCCGAAAATTCATAGACATATATATTTGAACTGTATTAAGCAGCCACCTGCCTTCAGCAGCCACATGTTAAGCTTCCCATGGGTGTCTGCTTAAGACAGGTTTGACTGTATTTGTTAATGAAGTAAAATAGAAAACAGGACGTTCGAGTTAAAACTGATATGCTAAATAAACTACAGATATGTAAATCATGTATAGGACAAATTAAAGGTATAATGAAGTATGGTAGGACTACTAATTTTTATTTGAAGTGTAGTTTGGTTTAGACTTGATTTTCTCACCCAGTTGCGGGCGGCAATGTCTACATTTTGTAGATGATTCATCATTCCGGTAGCGGAAATGGGAAGTTCTTGCTTTTGAAAAAAATGAAAATAAAATACGGGAAATTTGTATGTTAAAGTACAAATTAGATTGTAAAAAGCACTATAAAAATGCATTTATGTTTTTGTTTTGAAGCTGTACGGGTGGCAAGGGTAGAATTTGCGCACCGTATTATCCTCATCGCCAGTGAAATGCATGTGTACTTACTGACTGACGCTGGCTATTCTTCAATTGTCTTCTTCTGCAGGTCCGCGCAGAGAAAGTCTCGCTTGTTCCTGGGTCCTAAACCACTGGATACAAACCAGAGCAAATAAGCTTTAGAGCCTGTGAGTCTTTACTTGCTATATGCCGTATGGTGTTGCCTCGTGGACGGTTGCACTCAATCTGACTACGCTCCACCAGAAAAACCAAAACATCCCGGTTGACTACTGTCACGTGAGCCCGCCAAAGTAATCAAAGCACTGAGAGTCCTGATAAGTCTAAATAGCACTACACCTATTACCGGCATACACTTATTATCGGGTATTGAGAAATCACTACCCCAGTCCATCGGGGCTGGCGAAATTGATGGGCTGCATGACGCCTCCTAGGCAGAGCGCCGGGTAAAAGTCCCACAGATTTTCTCTACATGTTAAACCGCAAATCAATCAATTGATTCAAATATCAAGTGTAGTCAAAATTCATTCTCAGTAAGGTCTGACTGCCAGAGAAAAAAATTATGGAGTATGTTTTTACTCCTCTGAACACGTAATTGCTTAAAATTCTGTATCTGTGCCCTCTTAAAATGTCAGGACAATTCATGGGCTGCAAAGGTACCAAGTAAATTTTGAACCCCACAATCTCAGTGCCACCTAATATTCTCTCTCTCTCTCTCTCTCTCTCTCTCTCTCTCTCTCTCTCTCTCTCTCTCTCTCTCTCTCTCACACACACACACACACACACACACACACACACACAAATACCCAGCTAACACACAACGTTACTGTAACGTTACCTATAGGTTCCAGACAGGTTTTGTTGGACCTAACATTGCGAGAACCTTGCTTGAACGTTCTTTATAGGTTGAAGTTAGGGTTAGTCGGAACTAACATAGTGGAAACGTTGTTAGAACTTTCAGAGCTGACATTTTACAGTCGATCATATTTTAAGCTTTTTTTAACTATATGTAGGCTTTATTTCGGTTATAACCATTCAGTTATAGTATATTGGTGGCGAATGGCCGAGATTAGAGTTCAAAACAATTTCATGTGGTGACAGACAATAATTATAATTATCCTGCAAAAATATATTCAGCGTAAAACTTCTCATTATACATGGAAAAAAATAAATAGTATTCAAATGTAATTAAACTTCCCAACTTTCGATTAAAATTTTGATTTTTTGTGATGGTGAACGTTTTCGTTTTGTACTACGTTTACTGGACGTTCCAAGAACCTGTGACCCGTATCAGTTGCATCTCTCAATTTATACAGTTTCGTATTTTACTTGGCTTCGTTTTCTGTCGTATTTATTTAAATATTGCAATATTTTCTTATGAACCAGCACCAACAAGTTTTTTATGATAGTAATCACCTAAAAGTGATCGGTTCTGACGTGCAAATAAACATATCGTTAAGTTCGAAACTACGCAAGATAATAATTTCCTTTGTTTCGCTCTAAATATTACCGCGAAAATCAACCACGCCTGAACAAAGAAGAAAGTGAGGTGAATACATGTTCTTTTCAGTCTTACGTTTAGTTATACCACGTACAGACTTTACGCTATTCATTCTCATCTGTTTTATTTGGCTGTATTAATTTTGGCAGTTATTAAATAATCATTTGCCTTTGTGTAAACATCCAAAACAGTTGTCCAACGTCCTATCTGGATTGTTGGAATGTTTCATTGTAACGTTTAACCACAACGTTGTGCAAACCTCTAGAAAACTTTCCTGAAAAACGTAAGTACAGCGTAAATCTGTAACGTTATCAAAACCAAAATAAAACGTTGCAGCAACGATTAAAAAACGTTGTTGTTTTTTTTGTTAGCTGGGTACACATTTATAGTTAGATAAATTCATGAAACTACACACACACACACACACACACACACACACATTCACACACACACACACACACACACACACACACACACACTTATCACCAGTCTGACAATTGAAACAACTAAAGCATTAGAATAGAAGGAAGACAGTCAATGTGCTTGTTTATTGATAGTATGAAATGGTATGGTCAAATTGTCTAGCTGAGAATTCTGTATGATTATTTCTTTGGAAAAGGTATTATCTTAATCTTGATCTGGATAATTGTGCACTCATGTGTGTTAACTTTTATATAATATTTTGTCCACTTTTACTACTTTGAATGACCCTGTCCATGTTTTATTTGAAGTAACCAAACTTAAGGTTTAAAGAGATGCACTGAATTTTGTTTATATTTATTGGTAGCTATATAATGGTTAACTTTAATTCCAAATTAAACAACCATACAGAAACCAAAGATAGATAACTTATCAGTGAAAGTGTCATAGCACATAATAGTGTGTCCACTGTCTAGTTTTTATCAATTTGAGTGACCCTGCCCACTTATCTAAGTAACCAAAGTTTGAATTTTGAAGAGTAATCCTGTAATATGATTTTATTTGTTCATATTTGAACAGAACATAACTCTCCAAATCAAATGAACACAGGAAATCCTCAAAACGATTGTTTGTCTATAATGGAAATATGCCAGATTATGTCACAATACAACTATCATGATACAGCTGTATTTAGTATCATGAGGTTTTCACACATTTATAAAGCAACTCATGGTATAACATTGTAAATTTAACCCAGTACTTTCTTTATTAAGTTACATGAGTTACTTTATAAAATGAAATAAATACCAGTAATATTCAGCTGATTAGGTTATCTTCCAATAAATGTTCTCCGAAATGTAGCTTTTCAAGATATGGTTACATTTGTCTTTTGATGTCCACTCATTTAAATACTTAAACTACCCAGTGTGCATTTTCTAAATAGTTCAATAGTTTGTTTCTATTTCTTGCCAAGCAAAAAAGTAAATGAAGGCAAGGAATGTATAGATAAGTTATCTGATAGACATTACTCAGAAAATATTCTAATTATTGATAAAAGGCTACATTTGTCTTCTGGTGTTAACTCATTTTAGCTACAGTATGACTTTTTAAATTAGGCCAAGTATTTTTTCTTGCTAGACACATAAGTGTTACACTTTGAAATGGAATGGATACAAACAATACTCAAATGTATGGCACAGCAAAGACAAATTAACTATGTGACTACATTTGAAAGCTCCAGATTAGAGGGATATACAGGTAAATATTTTTTCTTATTATTCCAAGAAAACATATATTATGGGTACATATTGGAAGCAGCTCGGTAACAGCTAAAGTGTACCCAGACATGTTTTCATGCAGAAATAAGAAAGTCAATACTGTTTGGTGGTATTGTCCAGAATAGTGCATTTTAAGTAATGGCTGAAATGTCTTCTCTGGTGAAACCTGAGCTTAGCTATAAACATACTTTTTTGCAGATTATGCTCATTACTCTGTTAGACACAAAGTATTTAACTTTTAAAATCTACAAATGGATTTAATATCAGATGGAAAAAGACCAGAACTATGTACATTTAAGGGCTCTAGATGAGAGGCTTATCTAAATGATTGATTATTATTATTTCTACACAAAAACATATGTTGTTTAATACTTAGATCCTTAGAAGGACACTTCTTATACAGAAACTATCCAGTATATACTGATTCTTAAGAAACAGCAGTTTGTTACCTCCGATGTTCACATATACATATTACGCAAACACGCCTGTATGAAAAGTTTTCTACTTTGAATTCTGCAGCATCTGATTTGGACCGACACTCTTTGCACAGGCCTATCTATCCAAATAATTAAGGCAAAATGATATTCAGTGCAAAAAAAAAAAAGAAAAGAAAGAAAAAGCAAAGAAAAGAAAAACAGACAAATCTGCAAAGAAACTGAACTAAGCTTATAAACAGAAGCTTCATGAAATTTCGCCTTATAATGTGTACCTTCATGTACCCTAGTCATTTTATATATCATGGGGTAACAGGAAATAAACAATGTACAGGCTTGTAATTAATGATATTAAAATGATTATGTTACTGTTTCAAGCGGGGCTTAACAGTGGCATGCATCATGTGACTCAAGTTTTTTGAAAAATGATACAGAATCTTGCGGTCATCTAACTTTTTCCATAACTTTGCAAAATTCAGATGATCAATAGAAGGCTCTACAAAAGCTTACATGCTGAGATTTTTCCTATTTCAGGGGTAATAACTCTTCAAAGGTTAATTTGTTATGGCAGATTCAAGAAAAATACAAGACCTTTGGCCTGTCTAACCTTTTCTTACCAAGTTGATTCAAATCAGATAATAAATAATGACTTAGTGTATATACTAGTTTCAGGGGTCATAACTCTTATATATGTTATACAGTATGGCTGGTTCAAGAGATAAAACGAGATCTTTTGATTATTTAATAAATGGTGCAGTTTGATGAAATCAAGTAATACCTGCAGACTTTCAGGCTTTCTGCTAGTGATGTTTCCATTAGGGTCTAGTTATTTCGTGTTTGTGTTTCATTCCCTTTGATGTCTCTGATGGGAGGTGTGGGATAATTATATCGATTCCTGATCATTGCCTTCCTTTCTATTTTTTATATACCAAGGTGGTACAAATCAGATAAGAAATAATGACTGGTGTATACATTATGTTAAAATTAGTGATTTTTCACCATTTCAGGGGCCATAACTCTTGTATGTGTAATACAGTATGGCTGATACAAGAGCTGAAACTAGTTCTTTTGATTATTTTAATACTTGGTTCATTTGGATAAAAATCAGATAGTACAATAAGGCTATAGGGCCTCTAAGGCTTAAAATCTGTGATTTTGTGTTGTTGTTTTTTTTTTTTTTTTTTTTTTTTTTTTTTTTTTTTTTTTTTTTTGGTTTTTTTTGGTCAAGGGAATTGAATGTAACTCCAAAACAAAAATAACTTACTTTGAACAGCGACCTTTAAATTTCTTTTCAGTTTTTGATAGGTAATAAAAAGTTCTATTATCTGAAGGAGTATAAAAAAAGCTAGATTTTAGAAATATTTTTTTACAATTATTATGTTCTGAATTATTCTTGTATCTGCCGTGTTATATGGACCCGGTTAAGAGTCAAAAGAACGTTTTTTTTTTGTTGTTGTTTTTTTGTTGTTGTTTTTTTTTTCTTAAATAGGATCAAATTATTGATGTTTCTGGTTTGCTCTACTGAAAGATGATCAAACATGTGATATAAGCTTCAAAACCCAAAAAAGCACCAACGTTCGTTTCATCTGAGCCTTAATTAAAGGAAAACTTGATTTTTTTTTCATGTAATAAAATAATCGAAATTTGTGCACGTGACCAGTCCTCTCTTTGGGGCGCTGCAACAAATTTTTGCACAGCGACCTATACTTTTTTAATTATTTTCTTATTCGCCATAGATCCTACTTTCAAATAAAACATATTAGAAAAAAGTTAGATTTTTTTACCTCTGACTTAAGTACCACCTTAACGTTTCCCTGAGAATTTGAATAATGCCATGAAATCGTATCAGTAGTTTCTTTATCCAAATTAAGACCAGATTAGTTTACATACTTTATATGTGCAATATATAAGTAACATATGATTTTGTTTTTTTTTTATCAAAATATCAATTATGGGAATTTATTAAGTTTTAGTTTGCAATTTTGTAGTATTTTTAAAGAATGGGTACTAAATGAAAGTAATACATTATACAATTATTGTAAAACAAACCATATAAAACGTGAGTAATTGGCCAGTATGCTTTTGCATTTTGACATGTAGTGTTAAGACTGGATTACCTTTATAAATACATCCTACAAAACGAATCAAAGCATCCAGATTACAAAAAAGTATACAAACAACTGACAAAAAGGATAGCTTACAGAATCAAGATCTGCTAGTCTTGAATCTGAGTCTCTGAAAATGTTCTTCCATCTCGTTCGGCAAACCTCAAAGAAATGGTTATAACTTGATCAATCGTCCACACAAAAGATATCGACAAAAACAGTTACCAAAGACTAAGGATAACAGGAATTTTAATGATGTTTGCCCTGTTTTACATTTGTAATAAATGAATATGTTAATAAAGTAGTTGGACGTAAGAAACCTAATAATGATACAGGGAAGTTCCCGTGAATTTAGGGGAACGGATACATTCAGTACATTTTCCGCATGTTTTACAAGAGTACTTCCTGATTGCTCATCAAACTCCTGAAATAAAAGAGTCTACTTCAAAATGAAAGAATTTGCTCCATCAAGGAGAGCGAATTATTTCTTTTTAGAGAAGACCCCTTTTCAGGAGAGAAAAAATGATCGAATTGCTCCCCACCTCCCCCTGCAAACCCCCACTTCTCCCTACCTGAGAGCGTATCTATTTTCCATAACTATTCATGTATAGTCTTGTTTTAGATTTGACTTTAAAATGGCCTAGACGTAGATATGCATATGTGGCATCCACCCCAGTCAGTGATGTTTGTCATGTCCCAAGGATTGCATGTACAATGGATGACGAGCCCTTTCATCCCTGAGTCTCTTAAGTGGACTCTTCTATCCTTGAATTTCGACATGTCCACTGATGCAAATAAGGGTTTCAGCTTCAATCAAAAAAAAGCAGCATGACAAACAGTGTATATCCTGATGAGACGGCTCGTCACGAGCTGTCTCGTCTGGATCTACATTGTTTGCACAGGTATCTGGTTTGGTAAACAGAATTTTTCATCAGATGAATCGTTTTCTCATGACAGGACTTAATTAATGTTTTGCATGTCTATGATAATGGATAAGAAGCAAAGGTTTTATGTCAGACAGCGGAAGTAAATTTACAACCTAACTATTCATATACGAGTACATTACATGCAGCGTGAGTTTCACCAGTAAATAAAAGCTAAATACTAATTGATCGCGCATCACTGTTCATAACAGGATGGAACAAACAGCGTACTATATTACTGTGAAAGCGCGCACACTTTATTGCGGAAGTTTAAGCATTTCAAGATATGTATAAATTAGACATTATTGACATGTTAACGTGATAAAATACATGATGCATAACCATTTTTACTTTACATAGACATGCCTGAGACTCCCAGATCACCGATCAGGATTTGCACTGTTGTCATTCCGACAGCATTTTAAAATTGTCAAAATGAAATGGGCTATTAAAAGTACAACAAGACAAAATATTTGGACGTAAACGTCTAAGTAACGGCACAAATTTTGTTCATGTTTACATAGATGGGACAACCCAGCAGCCACATGACGTTAATACAACGTCGCTTCAACGTCGATGCAACGTCATGACGTTGCATCGACGTTGAGCCGACGTTGTATAAACGCCATGAGCCCGCTGGGAAGAGTTTACTAAAGTTAAATAAATTTTCAATGTAACAGATAAAAAAGAGCAACAATGTGATTCTTTAATGTTTGCTTTTATTAAGCTTTATGAAATTTCTTGATTGAAATGAAAATTACAAAAAAAGACATTAATCTGCTTATAATACAGTTTGTTTTGTGATTTTTTTTATATTTGCCGGGATCAAAACCGACGTCCCGGCAAATATAAAACGTCCTTAGTGAGCTAATCGAATAGTCTACCATATGTAAAAATCCAAAGCTATATTAAGAGACCGGCGCGATTCGCGCGCCGGTCAATAAAGGCCACGAGTAAATGTATTCGAATATGAGCCGGGTCACAGCCTTTCCTGCAACATTGCGTGTGCACCCAGTGTAGACTCAGATCAGCCTTCACATCCGCGCAGTCTGATCGTAGTCTTCAAAAGGCGTTCTGTGGGTAGTCAATGATCCAAAGAGTCTTCATTCGGACGCAGGCTGATCTTCGCTGATCGTACAAGCAGTCTTGTAGAAAATGCTGTGCCCTGACATATTATAGGCGTGTTAATTAGTCAAAATACAATAAGAGGTTAAGGTGTCCGAATATGTGGGGTAATTAGGGTAATCATTATTAAAGCAACCAGCTGATAGTATTTTTTTCATGGGTCACATTTCTCCAGTGGAGTAATTTCCAATTCCAAAGAGGGTATTGCTGTCTTGTATCGCTCTGTGCTCCGTTTCACCGTTTCATTCAACGCATCACATCTGAGATTGCATTTTAACTCCAAATACATTTGCGTGTACAAAAAATATGAGTGAAGATACCCAGGAAATTCCAGAATCACGAAGCACAGTCCTCCTTAGGCACCAAAAGGAGAGAAGAGGACAAACCAAACGCCACATATGAAACTACATGTGGACGCACGAAGAAACACTGCAACAGATCCGCATTGGTACGATCAGTAGGAAAATTACATGTACTGCGCGCGGGTGTGGGTAGGGGTGTTAAACTAGTTTTACTTGCGCGAAAACTCACCCTTATCTCCTGATGCAGCACCAAATAGTTCAGTATTACAAACAAAATGAAAAACAGAAAGCAAATTGAGCAGCCATTGAAGATGGCCACAATGGTAGCAACAGAATATGAAAACAATAAGTAAAGTAGGCAGCCGTATAGCAGGTGACCACAAGACTGGAAACACAACAAAAATGTTGAGTATCAAAAACCATGATTTTTATTAACTCTTTCAGTAAAACTTTCACGCGACAATTGTCGCCTGGAATTTCAAGAAAAAAATAGTTGGAATTACGTTTATATAAAACATTTAATCTTTACCAGTTTTTCTTTGTGGTCTATTGGGATCATGTACACCCTTATGCGTCTTTGTCTGTCCAGGTACACCTAATTTATTTAGTCTCCAAATAGCTCAAGTGTTCAGCGATCAATGCTACCTAGCTTTTGAAAAAAAGTCACTACTTAAATATCAGCTAGAGAAAACAGATGATGCATAGGTATAAATTATAAGTCTGTTTTCCAGAATTTTCAATTTCTTTGTTATTTCTATAGCAATCGTCTAATGAGTGCCCATAATATGTTTTCTTGTGAAGGAATAAGAAAAAAAAAACATTTATTTGTTGTTTTTGAAAAAAATACCTTATCAAGAATCAGGAGTTATGCATATAGCAAAAAACCACGCATTTCACATTTGTGTCTTAACGTAATGAGAAATCCTGGTAAAAACAACATTTGATCTCACGAAGAGAGAAAGACAACAACCGTCTTCACTTTTAGCCTTTACCACTCTCTAGGTAAATTCAGCAGACGAAAACTTGATGATATTTTCCTTTTTTTTTTTTTTATAGAAAGCAGCATTTGACATTGCATGCAAATTGTCTCCAGTGGAGACAATTTGCATAAAATGTCAAATCCTATTCCTGGGAATAACAAGAAAAAATATTTAAAAATATCGTCTGCTGAAAATTTTACATAGAGTGCTAAGCGTTAAATTACATTGCAACCCGGAACATCAAATCAGCGCTCCATTAAGAGATTAAATTCACATGAAGTGCCTTTAGGAAGCAAATATTACCGCATCAATTGCAACCAGTCAATCAGCATGAGGAAAACGTAGCTTATGACATATGCAACCAACGAAGAGGCAGACCGGCCCTACGTATCTGCACAGTTTGATCGGAGTCTCACTAGATGTTCTGAAAATTACCAATATTCAAAGACGTCTACAGGCGGACAGGGGGCGACTGAGGTAATCTGAGTGTTCTCTGGTCGCACGTGTCTGAAGATACATCTTCTTGTTTTGCGATTCAGTTCAAATTCCGTCAGAATGCTACAGGCAAAATTAGTAAACTTTAAAGGGAGTGACACATGTATGTATTTTTTTTTTTTTTTTTCAAACAAATAGAGCTCTACATACTTTTCGTCTATTCAGAGACCATAAGTGAATATAATATTAATCCTTTCATCCCTGAGTTTCTGAAATGGACTCATGCTCTTTGAACTTGGAAGCATATTAGGGATGCTAGTCATAATTAAGAACAAACTGGCAAACAGTTTAGATCTAAATTATGAGCCGTCTCATCTGGATCTAAACTGTTTGCAAAGTTATTTGTTTTGATCTATAGAGCTAAAAGGGTTAAGGACCAGTTTAGAGGAAATAAGAACTATTTCATTTGCGTCCTCGGATATTTACATTCAAAACGCGTAAGTCCACAAGGTAAACCCCCTAAGTCGTTTAACAACTATGCCTGAGAAAACCGTGTTGATCGAGATCAGAATGTGGCGTTTGATCAAGGTTTACCACGCGTCAGGCTGTTTTCAGTCACATCAACAGGTATTAACCTTTAAACCGCTAAACAGAAATGCATCAGACGACATTCTTTTTATTAATATTATTATTATTACTGTTTTTTTTTCCCAGAAAAAAATAAGACTTGGTATTTCATGTGAATCGTTTGCAGACGATTCACATGAAATACCAAGTTCTATTTTCTTGGAAAAATACAACTAAAATAATCAAAATGTCGTCTGCTGCAGTTGTGATTAGCACTTTAAGGGTTAAAATTGAGTTTTATAATATTTTAGATGTATGATCAGGAGTAAATGTGTACGAATAATACGTGTGTGTAGTCCCCTTAATTTTCAGGGAAATACAGTATTATTAACCCATCAAAGACTAAATAAACTCTCTCACACTATATACTGGAAGAGTCCATTTGTAGGTATGTCAGGGTATATGACGTAGATATTGCCAAAGAAAAAAGGGTTAACTATTTGCAAACAGTCGAGACCCTGAACAGAGCCGCGTTCTGCCAGTTACCCGTTTAGGGGTCTCCAGTCTTCAATGGGTTAAGGGGACTCGATACACTATCACTGGTAGATTTTCCGCTGTTTTAACAAAACATATCTTTTTCCGACCTCCTGTATGGTTTACTGCTTACAAAACCCTTTCTGCAAGGGGGATTACTCTGCCAACGCGAGCAAATTCTTTCCTTTTAGAGTTGAACCATTATTAGAAGGGGTAAAAATTATCTTGTATTGCCGCCTTTAAAACTGTATCTGGATCCAGTCCCCCTAAAACAAATCTACAATAGCGTTGAATCCCGTACATTATGAAAACACACCTATTCAAATATATTGAAAATTTTACAACCAAAAAAAGGAAAATTTTCACTTAAAAATCTCTGATATTTTTCATATTTCTTCTCAAGACATAGATTGTGGGCACTCGTTAAAACCGCCTCGACGAGGCGGTTCTAACGAGTACCCACAATCTATGTTTTTGAGCAGAAATAAGAAAAATAATGTATACCCCTGTAAACCCCAGTTTTACTATATAAAAGTGGGGTTTAAGGGGGTCAAAATTATATAGGCATGTTTTCGTGATGAACATTTCAAAACCATCACAACACTGCTCGTTGAAATATCGTTAAAGGATATTAACGTTGCACTCTTCAACAGACGATTAATTGATTATATTTTCTTATTTTTTCTCAGAAAACAGGATTTGACATTTCATGCAATTTGCTGGGAAAACTAAGAAAAATATTTCAAGATGTCGTCTGTTAAAATTTTAACCAGATATGGATTTCCCTCTTATACAGAGTTATGGTAAAATCCCTTTTACTCTTACCATTGATGATTCAGACGACGACTTCATTGTATTTACACCCTTCTCCCCGCTGTGTCACTTTCCATTCACGGATCGAGATATTGTTTTCTTAAGATTTTGGAAAGTCACGAATCGCTTTGATTAAAATACTCCCTCAAGACGTTTTAAGACGACAATGACAGCTTTATTAAAATATTCACTGATCAATTTAATTCACAAGAGAAAACAACCCAGTGGCCATTCTCTGGGCTAGCTCAGATGACTGACAAATCGATGACATTTTTCTTATGTTTTCAGAAAATATGCTCGACATTTCATGCAAATTGTCGCAGAATATAGGCATTGACATTTCATGAAAATTGTCTCTTTAGGACAAAAAAATTGCATTGAAATGTTAAAGTCTGTTTTCTGGAGAAAAAAAAAACAACAACAAAACAACAAACAGAAAACTATCCAGAATGTGGGCCGCTGAAATTTTACCCAGCAAGCAGAGTGTTAAAGCACCATTCAAACTTGTCTACATACAGTATTTATGTTTTCCCCTGACAGGGGTGGATACATATTGTTTTTACCTCGGTTGTCTGTCTGTCTGTTTGTCCGTCCGTCTGTCCGTCCGTCCGTCACGTAATCGTGTTTGCTCTATAACCTAAAAACCATTCGCGATATTTTCATGAAACTTCTGAAATATAAAGCATCATCAGAGGACGTGCAGACCACAAGACTTATAACTCTTGTCTATACATTTTTGGAGTTATTCCCCTTTGAAATTAGCGAACGGTAATTTCGCATCCGCTCTATAACTTAAAACCTGTTCAAGATATTTTCATGCAACTTCATAGAAATATAAAACATCATCAGACGACATGCAGAACACAAGAACCGTAACTGTTGTCTATACAGTTTTGTAGTTATTCCCCTTTGAAATTTGACAATGGTCATTTTGTGCCTGCTATATATCTTGAAAATCCTTCAATATATTTTCATGGAACTTCATTGAAACATAAAACATCATCTGAAGATGTGCACAACACAAGAACCTTTTTTGAAATTTGGCAATGACCATTTTGTGTCTGCTTTATAACTTGAAAACCTTTGAAGATATTTTCATGAAATTTCATAGACATATAAAACATCATCAGACGATGTGCATAACACAAGAACCGTAACTCTTGTCTATAAATTTTGGAGTTATTACCCTTTGGAATTCGACAATGGTAATTTCGTGTGAACACCGTTCAAGATATTTTCATGAAACTTCATAGAAATATAAAGCATCATCTGACGACGTGCATACTACAAGAACCATAACTCTTGTCTTCATTTCTGGAGTTATTCCACTTTGAAATTTGACAATGGTCATTTCATGTCCGCTCTATAACTTGAAAACCGTTCAAGATATTTTCATGAAACTTCATAGAAAATAATATAAAGTATCATCAGATGACGGAGAGACTACAAGAACCGTAACTCTTTCTTTATATTTTTGGAGTAATTTCCCTTTGAAGTAGTTTCATGTCTGCTATATAACTTGAAAACCGTTCAGGGTATTTTCATGAAACGTCATAGAAATGTTAAGCATCACCAGACAACGTGCAGGATTTTCGCCTTGGATACAAAATCCTTCATATCACTTAAATAAATGATAAACAATTAGTAATGGTAAAATTTCTATATGTGAGTGACAGCTCGGGGAGACAAATGTTTTATTTGTGTTTCTTTTTTTTTTTTTTTTTTTGTTATTGTTTTGTTTTATTAAAACAGCCCCATTTTTTTTTTTTTTTTTTTTTTTTTTTTTTTTTTTTTTTTTTGTTCATTTCTTTCCGTCTTTCTTTCTTCCGATACAAAGGTTTGCCATTCTATGTGACTTCTTTGCACAGCAGAGGATTCACATGGAATGCCAAGCCTTATTTTCTTGGTAAAATAAAAAACAATGTCCTCTGTCATAAATGACGTTAAATCGTTTATTTTCAAGATAATTATATAAAAAAAATAAACTGGTACATAGCATTTGCTACAAAATTGCTTTCGCGCCCAACTGAGATCCGCGCACGCTGATCACAATCTTCGTTGTCTGCCTAAGGACGATTTAGATCTTTGGCTAGCTACAGTATGCCCTGCGAAGACTCTGATCAGACCGCGCGGAAGCGCAAGCTGATCTGAGTATTTGCTGGGAGCACATGCGATCTTGTAGGAAATGCTGTACCCGGCTCAAATGCATTATTACTACAATAACCTTTATCTGATGCTCTGTATTTCGTATCGAGGATGCGTCCACATCTCTGGATCACACTCGACGGAAGAGGTTCGTGTGATCCTGTGATCTCTAGGCGTAATACAGAGCGTCAATCAAGTTACATATAATCATGTGTATTTTGACATGTGCGCACAACGAAAACACATATCAGCCTCAGCATGCGTGCAGTCAGATCAGAATCTTCCCTATCTGCCCGTAGAAACCCTGGATTATCACCTGATCTGAGTCTTCGCCGTGCGCACATGTCCAAAGGTACGTTTTCTAACGTAGATGTTTATTTGGGTCGCGTCAAGTGAAAAAAAAAAAACCTTCGAACATGCGCCAAATGTGCGGATTTACATCATCCTACAAATACGCAGTCTCATCCGGGCATAAGCTCTCCCTTGAAACCATCAATAATATCCAATGATTCTATTCCGCGCGCCTGTTCAGGGCCTTCACTGCCCGCTCCTGCCCATAAGGTAGTTTCTTTAATGGCACGGCCCTTACGATTACTGCTGTCTTATGGGACTATGGAATTTCACTTTATGTCGACATATTTACCAACAGTATTGAATTTAGACGGCTCAATTACAATGTTTATCATTACATTAATCGATTTTCTATGCTTCTCAAAAAAGGTCTTCACAAACATCAAGTATTCCTGTTATAATGTTTACTTGCTTCCATACTTTGTTTTAAATTCATACCTACAATGCTCTGTGTGACCCGAAACGTGACAGAAAAGTACTTTCTTCAAACATGTGGCCCCACCTCCCTCCCCCTTCCCAACCCTATCCCCCCGCCCCAACATAATAATTAAATATTGCAGCTCGGAAAGCCCTTCAGGTTTAAATTTTGCATTGCCATAAAAATAGAAAACGAAAGGGAAAGAGAGGAAGAAAACCACATTCCAAATGGAGCTATAACATACCATCTGCCTCCTGGGGTTGTAGATACATCCAGTCAGAAGCTGTGGATGTAACATCTTTTATGTGTTCGGCGTTTCCACGGGAAAAATATAAGTACAATGTGGCGGTCGAAGAAGCTGGAGGGGCATATTGCTTCTGGGACGTTTGTGCGTCCGCCCGTGCGTACGTGCGTCCGTTACGCTTTTTGATGCATAGCATAACTTCTAAACCATGCATGCTAGGTGTTTTGAAATTTGATATATGAATTTCTCATGAGCAATTTTACATTGCATGCTTTTTTATGCATAGCATAACTTCGGAACCGTGCTTGCTAGGGTTTTGAAATTTCATATATGGATTCCTCATGAAAAAATAGCTGGCATGTATTGTTTCCCATCAGGATTATGCCCCTTTCCTGTTATGGCCCTTTGAAAAAATATGGATGAAATCATGTCAGCAAAATATCTCAAACACTTTTGAAGCTACATATGGATTCCTCATGAAAAAATAGCCGATACGTACTTTTTTCCCCATCAGAATTATGTCCCTTTCCTGAGCCATGGCCATTTGAAAAACTATGGATGAAAACTTGTCAGAATAATATCTAAAAAAACTATTAAAGCTAGAGCCTTGAAACCTGGTGAACAGATTGGAATTTATGAGTAAAACACCATATTAGCTTTTGAATAAATTCTGAAAAATACTTCATGAGTTATGGCCCTTTGTAACTTTAGGCATTTTTCGTAGCATGCTTTTTTATGCATAGCATAACTTCTGAAACATGATTGCTAGGGTTTTGAAATTTCATATTTGGATTCTTCATGAAAAAATAGCTGACACTAATTTTTCCCATCAAGATTATCCCTTTTCCTCAGTTATGGCCTTTTAAAAAAATATGGATGAAATTTTGTCAGCAGAATATCTCCAAAACCATTCAAGATAGAGCCTTAAAACTTGGTGAATAGATTGGTATTGATAAGTAGATGACCTGATTAACTTTTGAATAAATTCTGAAAGATATTACATGAGTTATGGCCCTTTGTAACTTTGGGAATTTTTTTATATAGCATGTTTTTTGAAGCATAGTATAACTTCTGAAACATGAATGCTAGGGTTTTGAAATTTCATATATGGATTCCTCATGAAAAAAAAGCTGATACGTACTTTTCATCCCATCAGGATTATGCCCCTTTCCTGAGTTATGGCCCTTTACAAAAATAGGGATAAAATCTTGTCAGCAAAATATCTCCAAAACCATTCAAGATAGACCCCTGAAACCTAGTGAATAGATTGATATTGATAAGTAGATGGCATGATCAACTTTTGAATAAATTCTAAAGAATACTTCATGAGTTATGGCCATTTGTAACTTTCGGCATTTTTACATTACATGCTTTTTGATACATAGCATAACTTTTGAAAAGTGCATGCTAGGGTTTTGAAATTTCATATATGGATTTCTCATGAAAAAATAGTTGACATATAATTCTTACTCATCGAGATTCTGCCCCTTTCCTGAGTTATGGCCCTTTGAAAAAATATGGATGAAACTTTGTCGGCAAATATCTCCAAAACCATTCAAGATAGAGCCTTGAAACCCGGTTAAAAATTGGTATTGATGAGTAGATGACCTGATTAATTTTTTAATGAATTCTGAAAAATACTTCATGCGTTATGGCCCTTTGTAACTTTCGGCATTTTACATGGCATGTTTTTTTATGTATAGCATAACTTTTGAACAGTGCATGCTAGGGTTTTGAAATTTCATGTATGGATTTCTCATGAAAAATAGCTGATATTTATTTTTTTCTCATCCAGATTATGCCCTTTTTCTGAGTTATGGCCCTTTGAAAAAATATTGATGAACTCTTGTCAGCAATATATCTCCAAAACTATTCAAGGTAGAGCTTTGAAACCTGGTAAATAGAATGGTATTGATAAGCAGATGACCTGATCAACTTTTGAATGAATTCTGAAAATACTTCATGAGTTAAGGCCCTTTGTAACTTTTGGCATTTTTACATTGCATGCTTTTTAATGCATAGCATAACTTCTGAACCGTGCATGCTAAGGTTTTGAAGTTTCGTATATTAAATCCTAATATAAAAATAGCTGTAACATATGTTTCCCATCAGGATTATGCTCCTTTCCTGAGTTATGGCCCTTTGAAAAAATATGGAGGAAATCTTGTCAGCAAAATATCTCCAAAGTATTCAAGGTAGAGCCTTAAAGCCTGGTGAATACATTGGTAGTGATAAGTAGATGACCTGATTAACTTTTGAATAAATTTTGAAAAATACTTCATGAGTTATAGCCCTTTATTACCTTGGGCATTTTACAATGCATCATTTTTTTATGCATAGCAGAACTTTTGAACCATTCATGCTATGGTTTTGAAATTTCATATATGGCTGACACGTGCTTTTTTGTCAAGGTTATGTGCATTTCCTGAGTTATGGCCCTTAGAAAATATAGGGATGAAATATTGTCAGCACAATATCTAAAAAAAAAAACTATTAAAGCTAGAGCCTTGAAACCTAGTGAATAGATTGTTAGTGAGAAGTAAATGACCTGATTAACATTTGAATAAATACTGCCAGATACTTCTTGAGTTATGGCCGTTTTTTTTTTTTTTTTTTTTTTTTTTTTTTTTTTTTTCTGTCGGAGATTTCATGGTGTAGTAGTGTCCCTTTTCAAAATTAGGCCAATAAAAATCTTGTGAGCAAAATATAACGACCCACTTGAGTTAGGCTCATGCAATTTTGCAAGCAGGAACCAAGGTGTAGATGACCTGATCAAATTTTGGTTTGAGTTATGTTCCTTTTCAACTTTGGCATTTTGTATCGACAAGCGTATAGTTAAGGGCGTAGTGTTTTACAAACACATTTCTAGTTTTCACTTTAAGAAGATACATACATATATTTATGCGTAATTAATATGAATTTAATAGGTGCTACCTATATCCGTGCGTCCAAATTATCATCACCTGCTTCATAGGTGGGTTGGCCAGATCTAACTGAATTTGATTTCAAACCACGCTTGACTTCTAAATCCACTGCATGGATTGCGATATAACGTCCGTCAACAATATTTCAGTAGTTTAGAGACATTGCCTCCAAATTTGTTGGACTTTTACCCGACCCGATCAATGAATTTCGGTCCTGCTTAGTTACTAGCAGCTCTGCCATGGAGGCTTTAGGCAGCCCATCTATTTCGCGGGCCTCGATGGGCGGGGCTATGCTTTCCGAATACCGAAAACTAGTGTATGCCGATGGCAGGTACAACGACAAAACACTTTCGTGCGTTTACCTGAAATCCATTTTATTGCTTTAGGATTTTTTCTAAAGATTTTTGACTGTTTGTGCGTTTTTGTCTTTGTTTCTTTTTGATCTTGTTTTTCTTTTCTTTTTTTTTTTTTTTTTTTTTATTTTTTTTTTTTTTTTTGCGAGTCTTCATATGAAAAGCAGGGGAAAAAAAGAAAAAAAAAAAAAAAAAAAAAAAACATTAAAAATAACAACAATTTACGAACCGGTCGAACAAACACATTATTGTGTCGAAGTTTTCTACAGATTATCACGTAAAAAGAGTGTTAAATTTATGTGTTATTTAAAAATTTACATCAAAGTGTACCGTATGCACTAAACGAATCATGCTTAATTTGTAAATAGACGGAGAATGGATAGAAATAAAATTCGAAGTGGAGACAAAATTCAAAATGGCGGCGATTGCAAATTTTGTAGGCTGACGTCATGTCTCGTGATTCAACCCCTTGCAATTAGAATACTTGGCGTTATTGGTTGTTTTGTTGCTATTATCGGCACGGCCGTCGTGTCAATAACCTCTGCCAAATCACGGAACGCTTATTGTTTTTTTGTTTGTTTTTTTCAGGATAAGCACCGAACCACCCATTTGTTTGTTGGACCATCACAGTTTTGGTCACACACATCACTGGTCACATAGTTAGTCTATAGTAGTGCGTCTGCACGCCAAACCGCTTCGCGGTTCGGGTTGGACGCACTTAATATAATATATAATGAAATTCAAAGCATGCGTCAAATGTGCAGATTTACATCATTCTGCACATGCCCAAAGTCTCATCCGGGCATTTACTCTCCATTGAAACAATCAATAATAGCCAATGATTTTGCTTGACAAACATATTGGGGCAATAATCATAACGAATACCATAGCCGTTTATCTTCCGTGCTGAATTACAATTATACATTTACCCTAGTGCGAATTCCAAGGACAATATTCAATATCAGCTTTGATTTCAAGGCAACGATACTATCAATTTTGGTTCCTGGGACTGTGTTATTAAGAATCTACACTACTTAAGCGTGGACAAGTACAATCCAGCGTATGACGCCATAGCTCAAAACATCGGTTCGCATTATGGAATAGGGAACTTATAAGGTGCACTCATTTGAAACATTTTATATGAGAGACAAACCTGTTTCAAAGATATCATACGTTTTTGCGAATATCAAGTTCAAAAAGGAAGAACGGCAAGGACAGATCGTCACCTGCAGTTCAGATACCACTTTCCTGCAGCCGCCTTATGTTACCAGTGGGACAGAAATAATGGACACATACAATCGCTATTTTTATGATAATCTTGTCGCCACCCCTATGTCCAGCCGTGCTCCTGATCCCCTCACCGATGATGGAAGACCTATCTGGTCTCTTCCCACTGGAGGAGCCGGCTATGTCCAGCATATCATCTATTACGCTTCCCAGCTCCCCTTCCACCTCCCATTACCGGACCCATGACCTCATCCCATCACCCTTCACAGTTATTCCTTATCTGCTTTCTCTGTCCCTTCAACCTTTCCCACCCTATCTCCCGCAGCTCGACCCTTCTATTGGACATGCTGCCCCTACCCATCTCTCAATGGATGAGATCGAGGGTGCTCCAGTCCCTTTCACACCAGAGACAGCAACTACCTAAGACATTGTGGCTGTTCCTGCTAGAGTGAACCCTATGGGAACCATCTTTCAATGGCATTCGCCTCTAAGCCATCCCCAGGCCATCAGACCCTCAGATTCCCAGACCTCAGCAGCCCAATGCTGAGATGTAAGCGGCTGTAAGATCATTGTTGCCATGCTTGTGCAAGCAGACAACTTCCCCCCTTTCTGTAATATGGCATTTCCTCGGAATACGATGTCCAGGAGACTCTTTGGTCAACTGCTACCGGTCTAAGGTTCCGGAGCCGCCCACCTGGACCCCAACACCCCCTGCAATTTTTTCAATGTGCTCACAGTCTCTCGGAGAATTTCGAGACAGTCTGCCAATTTTGACGGTTATCGGGTGAAATTTTCGTCCCTCGTATTCAGAAGCGGGAGTCGGTGGTCTTTCCCTAAAAGGAGAGTGTACCCTAACGAGCTGTCGGTTAGAGAATCCAACTCCCATCTCTTCTGAGATTAATCGGTAGACCTCCATCCTATACCGAATGTCGCTTGAGTTTTACAAGCCCTGTTAGTATAGCCCAATTAGCTCATTATTCCTATAACAGGTAATTGGTTTGTCCTTCCTCACTCCTTTTTGTCCTATCCGTTGACAGTCCGATACTCAATGTGTAATGCAAATAACTTGAATTTAATTGTCTGTTTATAAAAATGCAGAATATACCAGTATAGGTTTCATATCAAGATAAGTAGAAACGTACATTAATTTCATTTAAATGTCAAAAATGTTAGGAACGTTGAGGAACAAACATTTAAGCATGCGCGTTTGCGTGTCACTGCATATAAAGACACATGCATATGTGTGTGCGAGGATGAGATTCCTCAACCTCCCTAATTTGATCAGTTAAAAACACAACAACAAAAAAAAATATACACACACACACACATTGGAAGCCATCTCTGTCATTGTTTGAATAAGAAGTGTAACTGTGTACTGCATTAAGACTATATCTCTTGAAGTTATCTCCCTTCATGGTGAACATGACTCCAAACAAAAAATTGTGTGTCTATATTGGTTTTGTAATCTGGTTATTCTGCATGAAATAGTTTTTAAAAAAGAAAGAAGAAAGGAAAAGAAAAAAAAAGTAGCATTTGATGACCGTTAATGTATTTACCTTCTTAATTTCATCTTTCACAGACAAAACTTATGTTTGTCTGACAGAATGTTAACCCCTAAGAGCAGGATGACAACGCTTTAGGGTATAATTATCACTTAAGCCATCAGCTACTGGAATGCTTCACCTTGTCAGCTGAGAATTCTTAGATGCCAATTGCTGCGATTTTCACTTTTCCACTGATAAGTAGATGTTATGTGGCAACTGGTTTCTTTGTGAAAAATATTTCTTCTCTTTGTCGTGTACAATGTGAGAGGTCTTTAACTTAAAATCAAAGCGCTGTCAGCTGCATCAGAAAGCCCAGGGGCTTCAAAGCTCACCAGATTTCAAATAAATGCAAAATGCGTAAAGGCTAATATATGATGAATATTTCAATAGAAAGTCTCAGCCTCATAGAGGATATGGTTTCTGAGGTGATAATTTTAAGGAATTCTTTCTACGTTCTATGGCAATCAGTAAAACTAAAGCCCTATTGCTGATAAAAAATTACTTACGGAACATTACAACATACGTTTTATGAAAGTATCTACCATTGCTGGGCAGTAAATACTTTCCCATTATAAGTATATGGAAACTATATCTGGCATAGCAACCAAACAAAAGTGTTGATTTTCATAAAAAAAAAATATACAAACTTTCAATCCCCCAGCCCAAGGATGTTACAAATGAAATTTGGGCTCAATTTGCCTTGCGTTGTCAGAGGATATGTTGTCTGAAAGTGTTGACGATGACAGACTATGACGGCAACAACAACGGAGAACTAACCTATAAGCTTTTTCGGAGCCTTCTGCGCTGGTAGGCTAAAGACAAAGGAATGGCATTAATGTTGAACTGTCACTGGATATGTATCAATGACAACGAAAGAGCTAGTTTTGTTCATGGTTTTATTAATTATAACATGAAAGTAAAATACAGGCTTTCAACGGATTATTATCCGAAGAAAGAAATATTCCTGAAGAATGGTGGTATTTTGATAAATAAAGGCTGAATGCCAAATGTTACCCAATGTTTGGGCAAATAAAAATCTAAAACAGATGTTTTAAGAGCAATGGATAAATCTATAAGAAGTTATTAGAGTATGGGCCTTAATGCGCAGTTTCGGCTAATAAAGCCTCATCAGTGACTCTGAATGATACAGGCTCAACAATTCAAAACCACATGCAAATCTTCATATAATCGTAAGAAAACATGCGAGATTTCAGAAGAATCCAATTAAAGATGTAGGAGGAGTTGTGAACACAAGCTTTAAAAATTGCTATTTCTCAGTTCACAAGGGCTGTAATTATGTCAGAATTGGATCAAAAATTCAATACCACATGTACATCCTCATATAAAAAAAGAAGAAAACCTTCAAAATATTAGAAGTATCTGATAAAATATGTTGGAGGCGCTAGGGACATAAGATGTGTGATGGACACACAGACGGATAGAATGACACACAGAAGGACAAGGGTCATTGCTACAGTCCCTCCCCTCCTACATCGCATGACAAACAGAAAGAATAGTTACACAGCAATTAATCATCTTTAACTGTTTCTTTTTTTTTTTTTTTTTTTTTTTTCCAAAATGGCAAAGTTTTTCATGATTCACATGTCAATTAAGTGCAACTGATTCGAATGAAAAACTTACAACCACTGAGTGTCACAAACACCAATTTGAGCAGTTCAATCTATTCTTGCAGAAATTCGAAAAAAAATCCTGATATTAATGAAAGTTTAATTATCTGAAGAGTAGATGGAATTATGTGAAAACGTGAAACTGCATGTTCATGTTGTCCTACTAAGGTTTGAATAGATATGATAACCAGTTCAATTTGCATCCATATTGAAACAAGATTAAATATTTGCATGCAATGACGAGAGATTCATTTGAAAGCCTGTAAAATATACAAAAAAAAATAGAAATGTGTCCACAGTACACGGATGCCCCCGCTTTGGGTACCTCTATAAAACTGTGCAAACCTTGCCAAATTAGCCTACGTCAATGCGGGGGCACCTGTGTACTTTGGACACATTTCTAGTTAACAAAGAATCCAAAAATAATGGGAAATATAAGGACCTTTGCCTGCAAGGCCTGTAACTCTTAAACCATACGACTAAGAAACTCAGTTTTGTGTTCCCTAGTAAGTGATTTTCAAAACAGAATGCAAAAATAAGGAGAAATATAAGGCCTTTGCCTGCAAGGCCCGTAACTCTTAAACCATAAGACAAAGAAACCCAGTTTTGTGTTCCCTAGTCAGTGATTTTCAACAAAGAATGCAAAAATATGAAAAAAATAAGGCGTGCATCCAGAGTTTAAGCACGAAAGATAACTCCAGACGGACAGATGGCCGGACAGACGGACGCTCAGGCACCTTTGCCTGCAAGGCCTCGTACTCTAAAACCATAAGTCTGAGAAATTCATTTTTGTGTTCTCTAGTAAGTGATTACAGATTTTAATGCAGCAGCGTCAGTTGCGCGTGGAGTTGCGCAGTTGTAATAATATGTACTGGGACTGACTCTGTTTTATTGTACTCTATGTAAAATCTCGTGGGAAAATTTTCAGGTACCAGTCTGTCTTTCTTTGATTAATATTTAATTATTATTTTTATTATTTAGCTGAAAGTTATCAAAAGATTTAAAGCATAATACGGTTTCAAACATCAAAATTGGTTGACATTTTTTCTCGGCTTTTCAGATACGCAAATACTCATACTTTTCCGTTCTACTATCGGCTTCCAAGACCGGCTTCTCCATACAGCGTTATAATTTGCAGTTTTGAATAAGCTCACCAGGGCTCAAAATTCTTACGTACTCAAATAGTTTCAAATGAGAAGCATCGTATATATATCGAAGTTTGTTGTAAACATAAACCTTATTATTATGTTCAACCCGAATATATATTTATTTTCACGGGCCTTTTTTTATCAGTGTAGTTGCTGGCGGTACTTTGCACTTTTACTCGGGGTTTTCCGTAAATGATTTGGCAGGGGTTGAAATTTTGGTACATGTATGACTACTATGGCCTTAGGCTTGGCAAGCCAACCCAGGCTAACTAGAGAAATCTTGATTTGTAAGAGTTTAACCACTAGTAGTACAGTATAAACATATTTTATTGCAACTTTACATGAAAAATATACATGTGTGCAATGGTGTTGGGCCACATGTTCTCTCAACATTAGTTACGGCCCTCCCCCTACAATTTTAACACACAACAAATGACCAATAGTATAATCCAATTCACTTGAAAGTAAATGTATAGTTGGTTCAGTTACAAAATAAGTTGAACTATGTTACTGTATCACGTTGAGCTCAGGACGAGCTATGTCGAATCTAGGGGTGTAGTGAAACATTCCTGCCGGTATGTCGAAATGTCAGATGAAACATTTTTTGTATTATTTACATTCTTCTTATTCCATAGCGTTTACCATTTGGAGAAAAATAAGCATCTCCTCCTACCCGATCCCCTTGCTGGCACGCACGCTTCACTTGCGCCGAGAGAGATCATGTAGCAATGACGGACGTCACGTTATTATTATTATTAATACCCAGTCAGCATTCTACGTAAATCTATATCGGGCCGTCATCGGCCCGTCAGGGTAGCTGACGGGCCGATGACGGCCCGATGTAGATTTACGTAGAATGCTAGCTGGGTATTATTAAAATATAGCAGATAGCTCTCACTGCTGATGGAAACAAATGATCAGTAAGAACAGATAAAATCCAGGGATTATTAGCACACTGGACTCGATGGCTCACGTGGTGAGCTTAAAGTATATGCTTTGTGCGTCGTTCATCATCATTCCACTTTCAAACAAGAATATTTCTGACCAGTCTAGGTCAAAGTGCATTCGAAGTATTGCGGAGTTGATTGAATGCATAAGGTTTTAATAGGAAAAATGTTGCCTGTTGGTCAGCGTGTTTATTTCTGATCCAATCTTTAGGAGACATTACGGAGACACGCCTATTCAAATACACTGAAAATTTTACTACCAAAAAAAATGAAAATTTTCAGATAAAATATTCTGATATTTTTCATGTTTCTGCTCAAAACATAGATTGTGGGTACTCGTTAGAACCGCCTCGGCGAGGCGGTTCTAACGAGTACCCACAATCTATGTTTTCAGCAAAAATATGAAAAATAGTGTATACCCCTGTAAACCCGTTTTACTATATAAAAGTGGGTTTAAGGGGGTCAAAATTATATAGGCATGTTTTCGTGATGAATTCTTAAAATATATTACCCGTTATAAAAAGATGGGTTATAACTTAGATATTATGCAAAAGACTGCATGCTTAGTTTCTAACCGAATCATGATTGATAGATATGCTTTCCTATTTCATTGCACGACGGCGTCTCTGACACTATGAAGATGCCGACATAAACCTTTCATTAGAATGTTGATGTATTAAGTTATGCTTTTGTTCGGGCCTTCCGTGGTTCAACTAGTGGGTTTCTTTAGCTCTGGATGCCAGAGTCTGAGGAGTTTGCCACGAGCTCTCATCCTTGTTTCATCACAGTGATTCAATTTGATTAATATGTTTTGTTTCTGTAATGTTTCGCTTATTGAGCTAGGGAGCCTCTATGCGAGCCGAACAATTTTTTTTTTTGTAATTCTACAACATTCGAACCTATGGTTAAGATTTGGTGTCATTAAAAAGCCATTTAAACCTCTGGTAGTTTTTACTACTGACCTTTCTAAGGTGGTGTATTTTTGTTGTTTTTTGTTGTTATTGTTTGTTTTGTTGTTTTTTTTTTTTTTTTTTTTTTTTTTTTTTTTTTGTTTTTTTTTGTTTGTTTGTTTTTTTGTTTGTTTTTTTTTGTTGTTGTTTTTTTTTTTGTTGATCGTTCTTTGTAGGGATTTGTGGAACACAGTTGCATGTTAAGTCCTGTTTGTATTCTAGCATTGTGGTCACCGGCTGTACGGTTACTCTGTTTTGTTTTCGAGCGTCCTGTTTGATGTCAGTGCGCTCACCTTACTTCTACAGCTGCCCACTTTGCTTTCTGTTTGATGTCAGTGCCCTTACCTTACTTCTATAGCTGCCCACTTTGCTATCTGATTTTAATCTGCGTGTGCTTTGTTTGCTTCTGCGCGAGCCGAGCGCTTTTATTGATATTATTATTTTTTGATGTAAGTGCGCTTTCCTTACTTCTATAGCTGCCCACTTTGCTTTCTGTTTGATGTCAGCGCGCTCACCTTACTTCTATTGCTACCCTTTTCGCTTTCTGTTTGATGTCAGTTCTATAGCTGCCCACTCTGCTTTCTGTTTGATGTAAGTGCGCTTTCCTTACTTCTATAGCTGCCCACTTTGCTTTCTGTTTGATGTCAGCGCGCTCACCTTATTTCTATTGCTGCCAATTTCGCTTTCTGTTTGATGTCAGTGCGCTCACCTTAGTTCTATAGCTGTCCACTTTGCTTTCTGTTTGATGTCAATGCGCTCACCTTACTTCTATAGCTGCCCATTTTGCTTTCTGTTAGATGTCAGTGCACTCACCTTACTTCTATAGCTGCCCATTTTGCTTTCTGTTTGATGTCAGTGCACTCACCTTACTTCTATTGCTGCCCATTTGCTTTCTGTTTGATGTCAATGCGCTCACCTTACTTCTATAGCTGCCCATTTTGCTTTCTGTTTGATGTCGGTGCACTCACCTTACTTCTATAGCTGCCCACTTTGCTTTCTGTATGATGTCAGCGCGCTCACCTTACTTCTATTGCTGCCAATGCGATCACCTTACTTCTATAGCTGCCCACTGCTTTCTGTTTGGTGTCAGCGCGCTCACCTTACTTCTATTGCTGCCCGTTTTGCTTTCTGTTTGATGTAAGTGCGCTCACCTTACTTCTATAGCTGCCCAGTTTGCTTTCTGTTTGATGTCAGTGCGGTCACCCTACTTCTATAGCTTTCCATTTTGCTTTCTGTTTGATGTCGGTGCGCTTACCTTTCTTCTATAGCCGGCCACGTTGCTGATTTTTTTTCTGCGTGTGCTTTGTTTGCTTCTGCGCGAGCCGAGCGTTTTTATTTTTGTATTATTATTATTACCATCACTATTGCTATTATTACTATTAGTAGTAGTAGTATAATTATTATTATTATAATTATCATCATCATCATCATCATCATCATCATTATATTTATTATTTATACAACATTTGAACCTAGTATGAAGATTTGGTACCTGAAAAATCGATTCAAAGCACGGGTAGTTTTTACTGCTGAGTTTCTATTCTGGTATCGGTTGTCCTTCACCTGGCCTTGTGGCTGCTCGATGCGGGGCTTTTCTCATGTTTCTTCTCTCCAGTGTTTCATTGTGTTTAGTGGATTCTGTCTATGACATTAGTGAAGACGAAGCTGGTTACTTTTCTTTTCTTTGGTCTGTGGCCAGTCACGGTCCTGTTTGTGGTTTCTTGTGTTTAGAGCGCCAATGAGACCTATGTTTCGTTTCCTTATAGTGTTTGTGATTAAATGTATTTCACTGTGATGTTTCACAGATAGTGTAATTAGGAGCTGCATCAGAATTTAGGGTGAGTTTTCACGCGTGTAAAGATGGTCTAAGTACCCTAGTAGTTTTTCTACTGACCGTTCCAAGGCGATTCCTCTGTTGTCATTCTTATCCAGATCTTACCCAGATCTTACTACACGGAGCCGAGTATAACAGGTAACTGTTACGCACAAGGCGGCCAAGACGCACCGAGGGTGACTTCCTGTTTGACTATGCTTCGGCTTGGGTTTGCCTTACTGTACCTCTACACAGAAACTCTAACAATGTTAGATTTTTACAAATGTTAGATTTTACAACTATTTTTGTTTACATAAATATATACAGCATACAATTACATTTACAAATCTACATAACAATACACGAACAATCACACAGCTAGACTCTTCGCGTTGGCTACAGTCGGGCACAACACGGATGGCAACTGTACCGGCTTGTAATTTAATCAAAATATTTAATCACCAATACAGCTCCAACCAAGTGTGGTGAGCACTGCGCCAATGCGAAGAGAATGCTGACTACCGTCTCTTAAGATACAGATTCACTAAATGTGTCTTGTTTAGTTAATTTAACTAATTGTTTGGGCCCATTCCAATATTTTGGTTCTTGACTAATCAACCTCCATCTGGATTTATTGTTTTTTGTTTTGTGTTTTTTTTTTTGTTTTGTTTTTTTTTTTTTTTTTGTTTTTTTTTTTTTGTTGTTGTTTTTTAATCTTCTTTAATTTGAATTAATTATTTACTGAGCTCTGGCTCTAGTCTAATAGATTATATATTCTTCTTATACGATCACGTAACGAACGATTATAGTTGTTTGGACTTCGCCCGTGGCCTTGAAATATTTTATTGTCCAAAGACGCCCGCTGAGTCTACAATATTTAAAGGCTTCAGCCTCTGAAGGGCTGAAAAGAAATAAAACAAAACATAACTACACAGAATCACACCACATATGATGAAGTTTGCTATTATGATTCCATACAATTGACAATGACGCCCTACGTCACCGGATGGTGTGACGACATTGGCGTCGCGGCTGAATCCCCGACGTCGTGACTGGTCTAACAGCGGCGTCGACGTCATTCGTCCGCGACCTATGTCCTATTGTCAACGTTGGCGCGGTCGACAGCTATTTTCCGTCAGCTATCGGCAGCGTCGCCTGTCGACGTCATACACAAACTCCATATATTAAAACAAATTAACAAAGTTTCAATGCCCTGATAAAATAATAGCAAACTAAAATAACAGGGCCATGACATTTGCAATATACATCTATAGCAAACAGGGCTAAGACATTTCAGCCATCCTGCCTGCGATCAGGACATTCCAACGTCTACGGCTAATACAGGGCCATGACATTCCGATTGTCAACCCTATCTATCCTCATACCAAATACATCAGGGCCATGACATTTCGAATGTCCACTGACGACAAACAGGGCCACGACCTTCCAATCGTCGACCCGCTTCGCAATCAGGACAATACAGCCTCGACTATCAGTGTCTGAAATTTGAAATATCAGCACATAAATAATGCCAAACCCTAATACACGTGAAATAAAATAAATAGCGATGTATACCTGTCTATACCTGAACTTCAGTAGACGACAAAAATATTTACATAATCAATAATCTCACCTAAAAAATATGTCCGCGTCTGTGTAAACGCGAGTGCTTGCAAATAATGTTGTGTTGAGGTTTACGACCTAATCAATTCAATTGGGTCATGTTGAACGCTGTCCGTTATATATATATATATATATATATATATATATATATATATATATATATATATATATATATATATATATATATATATATATATATATATATATATATTACGGAAACGTTTCCCCGCCACCCTTGTTTTACAAATATAAAGTGAATTTGGGTCGTTTTATTTTGATATTAAAGATAACTAACCAATTTTATGTAAGTATATATATATATATATTTGAAACATATATCACATGTAAAGCTGGCGATATATACTTTTCTTTAAAATAGATTTAAGTCATTATGCGATGTTTATACATCTGAACTGAAAATATCATTCGTATAGTTTAAAATATAATGATATGTTTGTTTCACATCCAAACATCAGTTATTATAGATCAATGTTCGAGAAAACAGTGTTTCTGAGCCACACCATAGCTCAGTAAATCTTAAACCTTAAATCACTATGACTTGAGGGATTCTTTAAGTGAGCACAGTAATGGAAAAATAATAAAACTATTAGTGAAGATACCCAAGAAATTCCACAGTCACGAAGAACAGAAAGAAGAAGAGAAGAAGAAGAAACACTGAGAAACAAGCGTCATATTTGCAATAACCGACGCACAAACAAAAAGCAGATCTGCAAAAGTGGAACGGTCAGTAGAAAAAATATTAGGAGGGACTTCACTCTTTATTCTGATGCAGCTCCAAATTCCAAATAGATGTTCGGTCCTTAACAAGGCGGTGTTTCTATTTGCAGCTTTTCCTTGTTCCTATCTCGGATATTGCAGTTGTAATCGTCCTTACCAAGCCTGTTCAAATTATAGCCCTGGGGTCACTTGTTTTACATACTAATATAACGAAAAACTTTAAAAATATGTGTGACAACAGAAGGCTCAGAACTTTGATATTTTGGTATGTAGCTTCATCTTGTAGACCTCTACCAAGATTGTTCAAATTATGTCCGGGTTTCGCTTGTTTCACATATACTCATATAGGAAAAATCTTAACACATCATCCTTTTTAAAACTAGAAGGGTCAGGCCTTTGAAGATCTTTGATATTTGGTAGCTTTATCTAATGAACCTCTACCAAGATTATTCAATTAAACCCCCGGGGTAAAAAATGACCCTGCTTAGAGGCTCCTTTATTTTATATAGACCTATATAAGAAAAAAAAAGTGTAAAATTCTTCGTTTGAAACTAGAAGGCACAGACCTTTGATATTAGGTATGTACATTCATCTAATAGGCCTTCACGAGGTTGTTCAGATTATAGTCCTGGGATCAACAACGACCACGCAAAAGGGGTCCCTTGTTTTACACAGCCTCATTAGGGAAAACTGTGTCTTCTTGTGTGAAACTAGAAGACTTAGACCTTCTATATTTAACATGTAGTGTCATCTGTTAGACCTCTACCATGACTGTTCAAATTATAGCCCTAGGGTCGGAAATATCCCCACCCAGGGTCACTTGTTTTACATAGCCTCATATAAAGAAACACTTTAAAATTCTTCTTGAGTGTAAACTTGAAGGCCCGGGCCTTTGATATTTGGTAAGTAGCTTCATCTAGTAAACCTTTATCAAGATTATTCAATTTAGAGCACTGCGGTCACTTGTCATTACGCCTTTTGTGATCGGTCACCATCCGTTTGTGTCAGCCCGTCCGCCCGTCTTATCACAATGTCTTTATTGTATAAATTTTACCAAGTTTGGATGTACTGATCCTTGGGTGGTCTTCTTTGAAAGTTGTTCAAAGATCAGATAAAAAATGAGGCACTGATTGCCATACACGGTATTGATACTCCATTTTATCGGACAATCATGTCACTCCTAAACATGAAATTTATACAAAAACTCTTACAGCAATCTACTTGGGTGAAATTTTAATATAAAGTATGCAAAATCTGTTAGCTCATATGACAATGGTCTCGAGGACTGCAAGCTAAAAAATCTAAAGCAATCAATATCTCTGAATCTGTAAATGTGAGAACAATGTCATACATATGAGAAACACTTAAATCTATTTTTTAAAAAAAAGTATATATCGCCAGCTTTACATGTGATATATGTTTCAAATATATATATATATATACTTACATAAAAATTGGTTAGTTATCTTTAATATCAAAATAAAACGACCCAAATTCACTTTATATTTGTAAAACAAGGGTGGCGGGGAAACATTTCCGTAATATATATATATATATATATATATATATATATATATATATATTATATATATATATATATATATATATATATATATTTGTTTCAGTAGAATATATATAAAACGGACAAAACTGATGATTTATTGATAAAACAAGGGTGGCGGGGAAACGTTTCCGTAATATATATATATATATATATATGCGTATCTGGCATGCGTGTATGCCTTCATATCTAATGAATGTCGCGATGTGAGCATCGGCAAGTCCGGTCCTCATATCCCCTACACTTTGCGCTAGCTACAAACTGACCAAGATCAGACTCAACATACTGCACAGTCTGCTCCGCGTCTTTCATAGCCATTCTTTTCACGAAAACCGGAGATATCTACCAGACCGAATTTGCGCTTGCTAGGGAGAGGCCCTGATCAGACTGAACATACTGCAGTCTGCTCAATGACTTCCTATCCACCTCATGCACGCAAACTGGGAAAATTCCTACTAGACTGAAATATTTAGCAGAGCCGGTCTACGAGTACTCGTATATATGAAAATCCTACGCAACAAAATGCAGAACTGGATTACCCTGCGTCCACTATACAGACACAGCAATCAACAATCTGTAGGTTTTAATTCAGACTCGACACATTTCTGGCCTTTCAGACCTTGCACAGATAACCTACAAGTTGATGACAATTACGAAAATATAAAATATCACTTAACTCACCGAAATGACTCCTCTTACTGACGCGCAGTAGTGTCCTGTTAGTTCGCCCTTATCGAAATCATTCGCAGTGCGATATTTATATACGTCCAGGTAGCCACGTATTATCTTACACGTATAGTGCGCGGGTAAACCGTGACTATACAGTAGTGTATTAACTGTTGAACTGTAAAATTGCGTAATACATAGGGTAAGGCAAAAATGGCCTTATGTAAGTAAAAAGGTACCCTACATCGGGAAAAAAGCATTGAAGTTTGTGTATCGTAATAGTAACAGTCTATGTCACAGTAACCGGGCAGAACGGAAAATACTTCTACGAGGGTACTGCAAAAAGTTTTGTCACTGGGTTCGGATTACTTCAGTGCTACGTTTTATCAAACATATTTTTATTACAAACCTTCAAAGTATTCCCCCTTTACTGGAACACATTTTTGTAACCTTTTTACCTAGTCACGAAGAGCAGATAAATAGTCTTCTTTTGGTTTCTATTGGAGACACTGATAAATAGCGCTGCCAAGAGAACTTCTAGACGTATACTTATTTCCAGAAAGCATTTTCTTAAGCCCTGGAAATGAAAAGAAGTCACAGGGACTCAGGACAGGTGAATAAGGTGAATGGTTTAAAACTTTCACTTTTTCAGAAGCCAAAAAAGACTTAACAACCTCACACTTATGAGAGGAGGCGTTGTCATGTAAAAGGTGGACTCCTGACCATCCTTTGCTTGGTCGTTTCTTATTGTAAAACTCTTTCACTTTCTTAAGTACAGAATTCTTGTAGAATCGGCCAGTGACTGTATGACTAGATGGGCAAGGCACTTGAACGACTGGCCCACTTGAATTAAAGAAAATTGCGTACAACATCTTTTTCGAACTTATGGTTCTCTTGGCAATACATGGGCATTTTTTATCTTTTCGCTTCCATTGCTTATTATTAGCCCTTCTTTATGGCTCAAACATGTGCACCCAGGTTTCATCACATGTTAGCAAGTTAGAAATAACCCGACTATTACAGCCTTTGTATGTTTTCAAAAGTTCCCGGCACATTTAAGGCATTGTGTCTTTTGCTGCTCAGTGAGC
Organism: Anodontia alba; assembly: GCA_964016985.1. Taxonomy (NCBI): domain Eukaryota; kingdom Metazoa; phylum Mollusca; class Bivalvia; order Lucinida; family Lucinidae; genus Anodontia; species Anodontia alba. The sequence goes on from OZ024829.1 coordinate 65,802,131, forward strand.
AAATGAGGTACCCACCTAGCACAAACCTTTCTCAGGTCCAGACGCTTTTTCAGAATTGTTTGCACACTGCCTTTTGATATGCCAGTACAACTAGCTATATCTTTGACAGACAATCGCGCATCCTGTTCGACCACAATCTTTACAGCAGCGATGTTAGCCTTGGTAACAAAGGTTTTAGGCCATCCAGGACGGGTATCAGCTTCAACAGAAAATTTCCCAGCTTTAAAAGCTTTAACCCACCTAAAAACTGTGCGCATTGAAATGGTCTGAGGTCCACATATACCACACAATTCATTAAATATCTGCTTTGAATCTATATTAAGCCTAATTCGGCATTTAAAATAGCTACGAATTTCAGTCTTCTGGCCCATGTTCCAATGTAACAAGTAAATTGGTCAGTGTATATGACTGCATCTATTTCAGTTTGAAATAATTCGGTCAGTTGGAAAGCAATTTGCACGAAATAAAAGGTTATCGTTAGCTATTCAACACACCATTCAAGTGCAGTGCAGCATTTTTAAATATACCTGGGATAAAACTAAGGAAGCCTATTAGTGACAGATCTTTTTGCACGACACTCGTATAAAAAAAACACTGCACCAGAGAGACAACCAGTTTGTAGATCCACCTGTCTACCGCGATTCAGAAAATTAGTACCAAAAGAAAAGCTGTAAATAATTTGTAAGTCATAATCAAAAGGAGCAAGAAAGTCCTAGGGACTGACGATGACTCGGTTAAACGTCCGGGAGTAGCACAGTGACGTAATGATAGGGTAAGAAAATATTATGTTAGTTTACTTGTACTTCAAAAAAAAAACGATTTAACATTTTAAGAATGTTCTGAATCAGAATATTGTCCATGTTGAATCTTGTAAGAGCAATAACTCTGTTGGAGCAAAAACATACATGGCAGTTTTTGGTAAACAAGAAGATGTAATTTGGATTTACTCTTATCTTCGTATCTGATTTATTCTGCCTGTAACTAAGTGTAAGTGAATTCGATGATGTGAAATAAATAACTCTAACACTGACTGACTTTTTTACTTCTTTTTTTTTTTTTTTTTTTTTTTAGTTCATTTTATTTTATTTCATTGTTGATATTTAAATCCTATTTCAACATTATTCACAGGCTGTGATTCAAGAGACATTTTAATATTTATTTACAAGCTTTGTAGTTAATAACATGTACTAATAATCGTTTTTTGTTTTATATTTCAGATTTGGTTTAAACAATATTTTATTTTTATAATTCATAACTCGCCAAACGAAAAAGTGTCTTCGAAAATGCGGTAAATGCAAAACTTTAGACTCATCCCGCGCATGTGCTGTCTCATCCAGGAATTTTCTCCATCGGTACATTCTTATGTTTCAATGATTCTGTTGGCGGAGAGCGAAGGCCCTGATCAGACTGCGCGGATGCACAGGCTGATCTGGGCCTTTGCTATCAGCATATGCCGGAAGACACGTTTTCGCATGGTGCGGCCCAAGTAATACTTCAACATCGTACTACTTATGCAAACGGGACACAGATGGAAGTCTTTAAACTTGTATGAATATTCCCATTTTACTATAAAATAACATAGTTAAATTATAAATACAGAAACTGCACACATTTAGTATACAGAATCACTAGCAAAAGTACTCGTGCCCTGTGAAATTAAAATAAACTTACTTAACCATTACCATTCTCTTGACTAATTCAGCAGAAGACAAAATGATGTTTTTCTTATTTTTCCAAGAAAACAGTTTTTGGCATTTCATGCACATTGTCTCAAATGGAGACAATTTGCATGAAATGTCAAAAACAGTTTTCTGGGAAAATAAGACAAACATTTCTATATGTCGTCTGCTAAAAAAAGACCCAGGGTGCTAAGCTACGAAGACATTAATGTCTAGCTAAGGATCATAGAACAACTTGTTTGACTGCAAAGACATAAATGTCTAGCTATAGATCATAGAATTACTAGTCAGACTGCGAAGACATGAATGTCTAGCTACGGATCATAGAACTACTAGTTGGACTGTGAAGACATGAATGTCCAACTACGAATCATAGAACCACCAGTTAAACTGCGAAGACATGAAACGTTAGCTATGGATCATCGAACCACTAGTCAGACTGCGATGGCATTAAAAGGTTAGCTATGCGTCATAGAACCACTAGTTAGACTGCCAAGACATGAATGTCTAACTACGAATGATAGAACCACTAGTTGGACTGCAAAGACATGAATGTCTAGCTACGGATCATAGAACCACTAGTTAATCGAAGACATGAATGTCTAACTACGAATCATAGAACCACCAGTTAAACTGCGAAGTCATGAAACGTTAGCTATGGATCATCGAACCACTAGTTAGACTGCGATGACATAAAAAATGTTAGCTATGGGTCATAGAACCACTAATTAGACTGCGAAGACATGAATGTCTAACTACGAATCATAGAACCACTAGTTGGACTGCGAAGACATGAATGTCTAGCTACGGATCATAGAACCACTAGTTAGACATCGAGGACATGAATATCTAGCTAAGAATCATAGAAACACTAGTTAGACTACGAAGACATGAGCGTCTAGATACGAATCACAGAACCACCAGATCGACTGCGAAGACATGAAAAGTAAGATATGGATCATCGAACCACTAGTTAGACTGCGATGACATAAAAGATTAGCTATGGATCATAAAACCACAAGTTAGACTGCGAAGACATGAATGTCTAACCACTGATCATAGAGCAACTTGTTAGACTGCGAAGACATGAACGTCTAGCTACGGGTCACAGAACCACCTGATAGACTGCGAAGACATGAATGTCTAGCTAAGGATCATAGAACCACTAGTTAGACTGCGATGACATGAATGTCTAGTTACGGATCACAGATCCACTAGTTTGACTGCAAAGACATAAATGTCTAGATACGGGTCATAGAACCACTAGTAAGACTGCGATCACATGAAAGGTTAGCTATGGATAATAGAACCACTATTTAGACTGCGAAGACATGAATGTCTAACTACGAATCATAGAGCAATAGCTGCACTGCGAGAACATAAATGTCAAGCTATTGATCATAGAACCACTAGTCAGACTGCTAAGAAATTAATGTGAAGCTAAGGATCATAGAACCACTAGTTAGACTGTGAAGACATTTATGTCTAACTACGAACCATAGAACCACTAGTCAGACTATGAAGACATTAATGTCTAACTATGAATCATAGAACCACATGTTAGACTGCGAAGACATGAATGTCTAGCTATGAATCATAGAACCACTAGTTAGACTGCGAAGACATAAATGTCTAGCTATAGATCATAGATCTACTAGTCGGACTGCGAAGACATGAATGTCTAGCTACGGATCATAGAACCACTAGCTGGACTGCGATGAAATGAATGTCAAGCTACGGATCATAGAACCACTAGTTAGACTTCGAAGACATGAGAATGTAGCTACGATTCATAGAACCACTAGTTAGACTGTGAAGACAGTGACGAATCATAGAACCACCAGTTAAACTGCGAAGACATGAAACGTTAGCTATGGATCATCGAACCACTAGTTAGACTGCGATGACATAAAAAAGGTTAGCTATGGGTCATAGAACCACTAGTTAGACTGCGAAGACATGAATGTCTAACTACGAATCACAGAACAACTAGCTGCACTGCGAGAATCATAGAACCACTAGTTGGACTGCGAAGACATGAATAGCTACGGATCATAGAACCACTAGTTAGACATCGAAGACATGAACATCTAGCTACGAATCATAGAACCACTAGTTAGACTACGAAGACATGAACGTCTAGCTACGAATCATAGAACCACCAGATGGACTGCGAAGACATGAAATGTAAGCTATGGATCATCGAACCACTATTTAGACTGCGATGACATAAAAGGTTAGCTATGGATAATAGAACCACAAGTTAGACTGCGAAGACATGAATGTCTAACCATGAATCATAGAGCAACTTGTTAGACTGCGAAGACATGAACGTCTAGCTACGGATCACAGAACCACTTGATAGACTGCGAAGACATGAATGTCTAGCTAAGGATCATAGAACCACTAGTTAGACTGCGATGCCATGAATGTCTAGTTACGGATCACAGATCCACTAGTTTGACTGCGAAGACATGAATTTCTAGCTACGGGTCATAGAACCACTAGTTAAGACTGCGATCATATGAAAGGTTAGCTATGGATCATAGAACCACTATTTAGACTGCGAAGACATGAATGTCTAACTACGAATCACAGAACAACTAGCTGCACTGCGAGAACATAAATGTCAAGCTATGGATCATAGAACCACTAGTCAGACTGCTAAGAAATTAATGTGAAGCTAAGGATCATAGAACCACTGGTTAGGCTGTAAAGACAATTATGTCTAACTATGAATCATAGAACCACTAGTCAGACTAAGAAGACATTAATGTCTAACTATGAATCATACAACCACATGTTAGACTGCGAAGACATGAATGTCTAGCTCTGAATCATAGAACCACTAGTTAGACTGCGAAGACATAAATGTCTAGCTATAGATCGTAGGACCACTAGTTGGACTGCGAAGACATGAATGTCTAGCTACGGATCATAGAACCACTAGTTAGACTTCGAAGACATGAAAGGTTAGCTATGGATTATAGAACCACTTGTTGGACTGCGATGACATGTAAGGTTAGCTATGGATCATAGAACCAGTAGTTAGACTGTGAAGACATGAATGCCTAACTACGAATCATAGAACCTCTAGTTAGACTGCGAAAACATGAACGTTTAGCTATGGGTCACAGAATCTCTAGTTAGACTTCGAAGACATGAATGTTAAGCCACGGATCGTAGAATCATTAGTTAGACTTCGAATGTCTACCTAAGAATCATAGAACCACTAGTTAGACTACAAAGATATGAATGTCTAGCTACGAATCATAGAACCACCAGTTAGACTGCGAAGCCATGAAAGGTTAGCTATGGATTATAGAACCACTTGTTGGACTGCGATGACATGTAAGATTAGCTATGGAACAGTGAACCACTAGTTAGACTGTGAAGACATGAAGACATGAATGCCTAACTACGAATCATAGAACTTCTAGTTAGACTGCGAAAACATGAACGTTTAGCTACGGATCACAGAATCTCTAGTTAGACTGCGAAGACATGCATGTTAAGCTACGGATCGTAGAACCACTTGTTAGACTGCAATGACATGAATGTCTAGCTACCGATCATAGAACCACTAGTTAGAATGCTATGACATGAAACGTTAGCTATGGATCATAGAACCACTAGTCAGACTGCGAAGACATGAATGTCTAGCTACGAATCACAGAACCACTACTTAGACTGAGAAGACATTAATGTCTAACTACGAATTACAGAACCACGAGTCAGCCTGCGAAGACATTCATGTCTACCTAAGAATCATAGAACCACTTGTTAGACTGCGAAAACATGAATATCTATCTACGGATAATAGAACCACTAGTTAGACTGCGAATGCATTAATTTCTACATACGGATCACAGAACAACTAGTTACACTGCCAAGACATGAATGTCTAGCTACGAATGATAGACCACATGTAAGACTGCAAAGACATAAATGCCTTGCTACGGATAATAGAACCACTAGTTCGACTGCGAAGACAAGAATGTCTAGCTACGGATCAAAGAACCACTAGTCAGACTGCAAGGACATTAATGTCTAACTACGAATCATACAACCACTAGTTAGACTGCGATGACATAAATGTCTAGCTACGGATCAAAGGACCACTAGTCAGACTGCGATTACATGAAAGTCAAGCTTCGGATCATAAAACAATAGTTAGACAGCGATGACATGAATGTCTTGTTACGGATCATAGGACCACAAGTCAGACTGCGATGACATAAATATCTAGCTACGGATCATAGAACCACTAGTTAGACTGCGATGACATGAATGTCTACCTACGGATCATAGGACTACTAGATAGGCTGCGATGACATGAATGTCTAGCTACGAATCATAGAACCACTATTCAGACTGCGATAACATAGTCTAGCTACGGCTCACAGAACCACTAGCTAGACTGCGATGACATAGATGTCTAGCTACGGATCATAGAACCACTAGTTAGATTGCAAAGACATGAGAGTCCAGTTACGGACCATAGCACTTCAAGATAGACTGCGAGGACATGAATGGCTAGCTACGGATCATAGAAACACTAATTAGACTGCGAAGAATGAATGTCTACATACGGATCACAGAACCACTTGTTAGACTGCGAAGACATTAATGTCTACCTAAGAATCATAGAACCACTAGTTAGTCTGCGAAGACATTAATGTCTTGCTACGAATCATAGAACCACTAGTTAGACTGCGATGACATAAATGTGTAGCTATGAATCATAGTGTCACTAGTTAGACTGCGAAAACATGAACGTCTAGCTATGAATTACAGAACCAGTAGTTAGACTGCGATGACACGAATGTCTAGCTACGGATCATAGATCCACTTGTTATACTGCGATGACATAAATGTCTAGCTATGAATCATAGAACCGCTAGTTAGACTGCGAAGACATGAATGTCTAGATACGGATCATAGAAGCACTTGTTAGACTGCGAAGACATGAATGTCTGGCTACGGATCACAGATCCACTAGCCATACTGCGAAGACATGAAAGTCTAGCTACGGATCACAGATCCACTAGTTTGACTGCGAAGACATGAATGTCTAGCTACGGATTATAAAACCACTAGTTAGACTGCGAAGACATGAATGTCTAGCTACGGATTATATAACTACTTGTTAGACTGCAAAGACATGTATGTCTAGCTACGGATGATAGAACCACTAGTCAGACTGCGAAGACATGGATGTCTACCTACGGATCATAGAACCACTTGTTAGACTGCGGAGACATAAATGTCTAGCTATGAATCATAGAACCACTAGTTAGACTGCAAAGACATGAATGTCTAGATACGGATCACAGAACCACCAATTAGACTGTGAAGACATGAATGTCTGGCTACGGATCTCAGAACCACTAGTCAGACTGCAAAGACATGAATGTCCTGCTACGGATTATAAAACCACTAATTAGACTGCGAAGACATGAATGTCTACCTACGGATCATAGAACCACTTGTCAGATTGCAAAGACATGAATGTCTAGCTACGGATCATAGAACCACTTGTTAGACTGCGAAGAAATGAATGTCTAGCTACGGATCATATAATAGTTCGTCTGTCACTACTGACAATGACCAAATCCTGATCAACTGTGGTATGTGTTATTATTTGTGTATTCTAAGATGGCCGATCTTAGCTCTAAACTGCCTGTTGCAGATAGAACAAAAGAGGTCTGAGAAAGAAAGCATTGTTGGTGATGCCTTAGCTCTGGCTTTCCGCTGTACACGTTTCTGCTCGGTTCGCTGATTCTTTTTGCTTCGTATTCACCAGCTCCCCTTCTTATGAGGCCTCGCCACTTTGTACCATCCTGTGCAATCTGTTCCCATGACTCTGTTGGTATGTTGAAGTCTTTAAGGGAGACTTTGAGGGTGTCCTTGTATCGCTTCTTCTGACCACCATGGGAGCGTTTTCCAACGTAGTTCTCCATAGAGGATTTTCTTTGGCAAACGTTCATCAGGCATTCTGGTAACATGGCCTGTCCATCTTAACTGTGCCAATTTCAGAAGAGTATGTACACTCTGCATCTCTGCCCTTTTCAGGACTTCTGTGTCTGGAATCCTGTCTTGCCACTTGATCTTAAGAAGTTTTCTAAGACAGCTTGTATGGAAGTGGTTCAGTCTTTTGGCATGCCGTTGGTAAACTGTCCAAGTTTCGCATGCGTATAATAGTGTTGGCAGCACCACAGATCTATATACTTTCATCTTTGTGTCAAGTCTGATTCCACTTCGGTCCCAAATACTTCCACGTAGCTGGCCAAATGCTGCACTAGCTTTGGCAATTCTAGTATTGACTTCATCATCAATGTGTACTGCTCTAGACAATGTGCTTCCAAGGTAGGTGAACTTGTCTACCACATGCAATTGTTGACCTTTCACTGTGATGGTAGGCTCCTTGTAAGGCTTTCCAGGTGCTGGCTGATATACTACCTCAGTCTTTTTGATGCTGATTGTGAGATCATAGCTGTCACATGAATCAGATACTTGATCCACACCTTTTTGCATTTTCTCTTCTGTTGAAGCACCCTTTACCATGTCATCAGCAAAGAGGAACTCATCTAGCACCACTGTCTGCACCTTAGATTTAGCTTGCAACCTTCTTAGGTTGAAAAGTTTCCTATCAAAACGATACCTAATAGGTATACCATTGTCACCATCCTGGAAAGCATTTGTAGGCATGGCAGAAAACATCATGCTGAACAGTGTTGAAGCTAGTACACAGCCTTGCTTAACTCCATTTGTCACAGGAAACGGATCAGAAAACTCGCCATCATTTTGGACCCTTGCAAGCATACCATCATGGAACTGCTGCACCATTGCTATGAATTTGGCAGGACAGCCAAACTTTGCTATAACCTTCCAAAGACCCTCACGACTGACTGTGTCAAATGCTTTGGTAAGGTCGACAAAGGTCACGTAGCGGTCCACATTCTGTTCCTGGCATTTTTCTTGAAGCTGTCGTGCTGTAACCACTTGTTAGACTGCAAAGACATGAATGTATAGCTACGGATCATAGAATCACTAGTCAGACGGCGAAGACATGAATGTCTAGCTACGGATCATAGAACCTACAGTCAGACTACGAAGACATTAATGTCTAGTTACGGATTATAGAACCACCTGTTAGACTGTGAAGACATAAATGTCTAGCTATAGATCATACAACCAATAATTAGACTGCGACGACATGAATGTCCAGATTCGAATCATAGGACTACTAGTCAGACTGCGAAGACATTGATGTCTAGCTACGGATCATAGAACCACTAGTTGGACTGCGAAGAAATGAATGTCAAGCTACGGATCATAGAACCACTAGTTAGACTTCGGCGACATGAATATCTAGCTACGAATCATAGAACCACTAGTTGGACTGTGAAGACATGAATGTCTAACTACGAATCATAAAACCACCAGTTAAACTGCGAAGACATGAAACGTTAGCTATGGATCATCGAACCACTAGTCAGACTGCGATGCCATTAAAAGGTTAGCTATGCGTCATAGAACCACTAGTTAGACTGCCAAGACATGAATGTCTAACTACGAATGATAGAACCACTAGTTGGACTGCAAAGACATGAATGTCTAGCTACGGATCATAGAACCACAAGTTAATCGAAGACATGAATATCTAGCTACGAATCATAGAACCACTAGTTGGACTACGAAGACATGAACGTCTAGCTACGAATCATAGAACCCCCAGATGGACTGCGAAGACATGAAAAGTAAGCTATGGATCATCGAACCACTAGTTAGACTGTGATGACATAAAAGGTTAGCTATGGATCATAGAACCTCAAGTTGGACTGCGAAGACATGAATGTTTAACCATGAATCATAGAGCAACTAGTTAGACTGCGAAGACATGAACGTCTAGCTACGGATAATAGGACCACTAGTCAGACTGCGAAGACATGAATGTCTCTCTATGGATCATAGAACTACTTGTAAGACTGCGAAAACATGAATGTCTAGCTACGGATCATAGAACCACTTATTAGACTGCGAAGACATGAATGTCTAGCTACGGATCACAGAACCACTAGTTAGAATGCGAAGACATGAATGTCCGGCTTCGGATCATAGGACCACTAGTCAGACTGCGATGACATGAATGTCTTGCTTCGGATCATTGAACCATTAGTTAGACTGCGATGGCATGAATGTCTAGCTACGGATCATAGAACCACTGGTCAGATTGCGAAGACATGAATGTCTACCTACGGATCATGGAACTACTTGTAAGACTGCGAAAACGTAAATGTCTAGCTACGGATCAAAGAACCACTTGTTAGACTGCGAAGACATGAATGTCTAGCTACGGATCACAGAACCACTAGTTAGAATGCGAAGACATGAACGTCCGGCTTCGGATCATAGGACCACTAGTCAGACTGCGATGACATGAATGTCTTGCTTCGGATTATTGAACCATTAGTTAGACTGCGATGGCATGAATGTCTAGCTACGGATCATAGAACCACTGGTCAGATTGCAAAGACATGAATGTCTTGTTACTGTTCATAGGACCACTAGTCAGACTGCGAAGACATGAATGTCTACCTATAGATCATAGAACCATTAGTTAGACTGAACACATGAACGCCCAGCTAAGGATCATAGAACCACTAGTTAGTTTTCCAAGACTTAAATGTCTAGCTACGGATCATAGAACTACTAGTTAGACTGTGAAGACATGAATGTCTAGCTACAAATCATATGAACAGTGGTTAGACTGCGAAGACATGCATGTCTAGCTACGGATCTTAGAACCACTAGTTAGAGTGCAAGGACATGAGAGTCCAGTTACGAATCATAGAACTTCTAGTTAGACTGCGAAGACATGAACGGCTAGCTACGGATCATAGAACCACTAATTAGACTGCGAAGACATGAATGTCTAGATACGGATCACAGAACCACTTGTTAGATTGCGGAGACATTAATATCTGCCTATGAATCATAGAACCACTAGTTAGACTGCGAAGACATTAATGTCTTGCTATGGATCATAGAACCACTAGTTAGACTGCGATGACATAAATGTGTAGCTATGAATCATACAGCCACTAGTTCGACTGCGAAGACATGAACGTCTAGCTATGAATAATGGAACCAGTAGTTAGACTGCGGTGATACGAATGTCCAGCTACGGATCATAGAAGCACTTGTAATACTGCGAGGACATAAATGTCTAGCTATGAATCATAGAACCGCTAGTTAGACTGCAAAGACATGAATGTCTAGATACGGATCATAAAACCACTTGTTAGACTGCGAAGACATGAATGCCTGGCTACGGATCACAGAACCACTAGTCAGACTGCGAAGACATGAATGTCTAGCTACGAATTATAAAACCACTAGTTAGACTGCGAGAACATGAATGTCTAGCTACGGATCATAGAACCACTTGTTAGACTGCAAAGACACGAATGTCTAGCTACGGATCATAGAACCACTTGTTAGACTTCGAAGACATGAATGTCTAGCTACGGATTATATAACTACTTGTTAGACTTCGAAGACATGTATGTCTAGCTACGGATCATAGAACCACTAGTCAGACTGCGAAGACATGAATGTCAACCTACGGATCATAGGACCACTTGTTAGACTGCGAAGATATAAATGTCTAGCTATGAATCATAGAACCGCTAGTTACGCTGCAAATACATGAATGTCTAGATACGGATCACAGAACCACCAGTTAGACTGCGAAGACATTAATGTCTGGCTACGGATCACAGAAGCACTAGTCAGACTGCGAAGACATGAATGTCCAGCTACGGATCATAGAACCACTTGTTAGACTGCGAAGACATGAATGTCTAGCTACGGATCATATAACCACTTGTTAGACTGCAAAGACATGAATGTATAGCTACGGATCATAGTATCACTAGTCAGACTGCAAAGACATGAATGTCTAGCTACGGATTATAGAAACATTTGTTAGACTGCGAATACATAAATGTCTACCTATGAATCATAGAACCACTAGTTAGATTGCAAAGACATGAATGTCTAGGTACGAATCATAGGAACACTGGTTAGACTGCATAGATATTAATGTCTAGATACGAATCATAGAACTACTTGTTAGACTGCAAAGACATGAATGTCTAGCTATAGATCATAGAACCACTAGTTAGACTGCGAAGACATGAATGTCTAGCTATGGATCATAGAACCAGTAATTATGCTGCGAAGACATGAATGTCTAGCTATGGATCGTAGAACCACTAGTTTGACTGCAAAGACTGAAAACAGGATTTGATATTTTATGCAAGTTGTCTCCATTGTATCAGAGACACTTTGTATGAAATGTTAAATCCTGTTTTCTTGGAAAAATATGGAAAAAAATATTTCAGTATGGCGTCTGCTAAAACTTTTTCCTAGAGTGCTTAGCGTTAAGTCAAAATGAGACGATGGAAGGGTGATAAGTAAAGGCTCGATGCGTCTTACAGGTTGACAATCAAAAGAATCCAAATGAAAGGTCTGCTGCTTTCCTTTGAACAGAGTAAAAACAGAAAGCGAACTGCTTGTTTATTGTGTAAGTAGTGCAATACAATATTTAAGAATATAAAATGTAGCATACAGGTGCAAAATAACTGACATAATATGACAATCAAAATTAATTTTTAGCACTCTGTGCGCAAATACAACAGACAACAAAATAATGATATTTTCTTTTTTTCCACAGAAAATAGGCTACGACGATTTGCATGAAAAGTCACAGCCTATTTTCTTGGAAAAATAAGAAATATGTTACAAAATGATGTGTGCTGAAATGTCTACTCAGCATGCCAAGCGTTAATAAACAAACACACTGGAACGCCTTATAATAGGCTTTGCTATAGCACGGTTATGGGTATAAGACAGTTTACAAGATGGACTCCAGAATGTTGTATCCAAACTAAAACTATATAGATCATATAGAACAACGACTGTATAAGGTCATTTTCATCTATGATTTTAACAGTTTTGGTTTGGATACGAGGGTCCTGCAAAATGTTTTGTCATTGGGTTCGGATTACTTCAGTGCTACAATTTATCAAACATATTTTTATTACAAACCTTCAAAGTATTCCCCCTTTACTGAAACACATTTTTGTAACCTTTTTACCCAGTCGCGAAAATCAGATAAATAGTCTTCTTTTGGTATCTGTTGGAGACACTGATAAATAGCGCTGCCAAGAGAACTTCTAGACGTATACTTATTTCCAGTAAGCATTTTCTTAAGCCTTGGAAATAAAAAGAAGTCACAGGGACTCAGGTCAGGTGAATAAGGTGGATGGTTTAAAACTTTCACCTTTTCAGAAGCCAAAAAAGACTTAACAACCTCACACTTATGAGAGGAGGCGTTGTCATGTAAAAGGTGGACTCCTGACCATCCTTTGCTTGGTCGTTTCTTATTGTAAAACTCTTTCACTTTCTTCAGTACAGAATTCTTGTAGAATCGTCCAGTGACTGTATGACCAAATGGACAAGGCACTTGGACGACTGACCCACTTGATTTAAAGGAAATTGCGTACATCTTTTTTGAACTTATGGTTCTCTTGGCAATATATGGGCGTTTTTTATCTTTTCGCTTCCATTGCTTATTATCAGCCCTTCTTTGTGGCTCAAACATGTGCACCCAGGTTTCATCACCTGTTAGCAAGTTAGAAATAACCCGACTATTACAGCCTTTGTATGTTTTCAAAAGTTCCCGGACACATTTAAGGCGTTTTGTCTTTTGCTCCCTAGTGAGCAAATGAGGTACCCACCTAGCACAAACCTTTCTCAGGTCCAAACGCTTTTTCAGAATTGTTTGCACACTGCCTTCTGATATGCCAGTACAACTAGCTATATCTTGGACAGACAATCGCGCATCCTGTTCGACCACAATCTTTACAGTAGCGATATTAGCCTTGGTAACAGAGGTTTTAGGCCTTCCAGGACGGGTATCATCTTCAACAGAAAATTTCCCAGCTTTAAAAGCTTTAACCCACCTAAAAACTGTGCGCATTGAAATGGTCTGAGGTCCATATATACCACACAATTCATTAAATATCTGCTTTGAATCTATATTAAGCCTAAAGCGGCATTTAATACAGCTACGAATTTCAGTCTTCTGGTCCATGTTCCAATGTAACAAGTAAATGACTGCATCTATTTCAATTTAAAATAACTCGGTCAGTTGGAAAGCAATTTGCACGAAATAAACGGGTATCGTTAGCTATTTAATACACCATTCAAGTGCAGTGAAGCATTTTAAAATATACCTGGGATAAACCAGGTAAGCCTATTAGTGACAGAACTTTTTGCACGACCCTCATACAACATGATTGTTTTACACAACGTGGTTTGATTTATACAACTGACAGAAACGAAACAATTTTATTGAAACATTTATTTGAGAATGTAAACCTTAGCTGTTCATTTGAATGGCAAAATTATGCCTCCTACTGTGGTTGCTTTTGAAACTACTGATGTGTTATAACCTATATTACTACAGCACTGTTATCACTTATACTGCAGCCCGCAATGTCGATCCCTATGTCATTACCTATATTGCAGTCCGCAAAGGTAATCCTTTTGTTATTACATGTATTATAGCCCGCAATGCTGATCCTTATCTTATTGCTTATACACACATTATAGCCCGCAATGCTATTCCTTATCTTTTTACTTATACATGTATTATAGCCCACAATGCTGATCATTATCTTATTGCTAATACATGTATTATAGCCTGTAATGCTGATCCTTAACTTATTACTTATACATGTATTATAGCCCGCAATGCTGATCATTATCTTACTGCTAATACATGTATTATAGCTCGCAATGCTGATCATTATCTTATTGCTAATACATGTATTATAGCCCGCAATGCTGATCCATATCTTATTACTTATACATGTATTATAGCCCGCAATGCTAATTCTTCTTATTACTTATACATGTATTTTAACCCGCAATGCTGATCTTTAGCTTACTGCTTACACATGCGTTAGAGCCCGCAATGCTGATCTTTATATGGTATTATAGCCCGCGATGCCGATCCTTATCTTATTACTTATACATGTATTATAGCCCACAATGCTGATCCATATTACTTATACATGTATTTTAACCCGCAATGCTGATCTTTAGCTTACTGCTTACACATGCGTTAGAGCCCGCAATGCTGATCTTTATATGGTATTATAGCCTGCGATGCCGATCCATATCTTATTACTTATACATGTATTATAGCCCGCAATGCTAATTCTTATCTTATTACTTATACATGTATTATAACCCGCAATGCTGATCCTTATCTTATTGCTTATACATGTATTATAGCCTGCAATGCTTATCCTTATCTTATTGCTTATGCATGCGTTATAGCCCGCAATGCTGATCATTATCTTATTATTGCTTATACATGTATTATAGCCCCCAATGCTGATCCTTATCTTAGTACTTATACATGTATTACAGCCCGCAATAATGATCCTTATCTTATTGTTTATACATGTATTATAGCCCGCAATAATGATCCTTATCGTATTACTTATACATGTATTACAGCCCACAATGCTGATCCTTATCTTATTGCTTATACGTGTATTATAGTTCGCAATGCTGATCTGCATTTAAAGTTAATCTGCAGCCTTGTGTTAAAACCAAAATTAGCCACGAAACGGCAATAAAAAGAGGTTCGAAGAAATAAGCTGTAAGACGTATGTACGTTTCCGCAGTCCTAGAACAAGCGAGATCGATCCGTGTATATCAAAAGACAGTAACATGTTTCTAATTTATATTTAATATTGAACTGACACAATATTGAAGTAGCAAATGTATGCCATCTTTTCACCTAAGTTAATACATTGTACATTTAAGCCAGAATGAATTAATTAAATAGCAAGCTGTTACTCAAATATTAATTAAAGTGTAAAGCTATATGTTTCCGCGTCAGGAACGAAATATGTTTGTGATAGTGGCATTTCCGTTTTAATACAACTTTTTATTTTCACAAAATGCAATCTTATTGCCTTCATGCACAACGATGGTCCTTACGAGACTGCACGAGCATCAACAGGAAACCTGTATACAGGTAATCTATGGCATGAAAAAAGCCAAGATGACAGTATGTTGATGAGCCGACATCACAAGACCCCCTATACGTTTGTAGCTCCAGGTAAGGCGCTGTTTTGGACAAATAGTGATGATAGCTTTTGTTAATTTCTCCATAAAAACGTATGTTATGGTGCTTAGTAGATTCGCTTCAAAAAGGCACTTCTAATGAGTACCTACAACACGTTGTCCTGGGTAAGAAAATATTTATCTCGATATCCCACTTATCTAGAGCTTTCTATGTACGTAGCTGCTAAGGCCTTTTTGCGTATATCGGTTCATGCACATGGTATATATAGGGTTGTCTAAAGCTACTGAACTCAGTGACAATACAAAACATGGGTTTTATTATGCGGAGACTAAGGAAGAAATGTTGCTTACGGAACATGCTGTTTGTTTCATTTGTTCTTGTCTTAATTTTCGGAGCTTACGAAAAATCAGACTTTCAGAGCACGCATAACAAAAAATTATATATGGAAAATTTGAAAGAGAAATTCGTAGCAGCTGACTATTATACTTGGCAAAGAAATTCAGAAAGCATTCATGCACCAACATTGACGACTGGGAATCATGGCCCACAAATTAATCTACTTGATGGATTAAGAAAATCTGCGAAAGGAAACAAAAAGATACTATGGCTGAAATATGATGAGGAAGCGTACAGACAAAATATGCTCAGGACGTTCCGAACAAGACTTAATCTACGTCATTTTCAGTCGATGTCAACTTTGTGGAGAGACTTCATTAGGCTGTGCAAAATTTTCAGGCTGCCTTTTATTTTATATGGGGGCACACTCCTGGGTTCTTATCGACACCATGGCTTTATACCGTGGGACGATGATTTGGATATTCTCATGAACAGTTCGTACAGAGAAAGATTTCTGAACCACTTTTCTCACATCCCTGGATACCAAGTTGTGCCAGTAGCGACGGATGATGGCAACTCCTTTCTAAAATTTTTCAAAATTCCTAAAGGAGCTGAACACGCTGAACAGCAAGATGGTGTGTGGGATTTTTTCTGGCCCTTTGTTGACATATTTTTCTTTGAGGAAAATTCTACGCACATCTTCGACATCGCATGGGGCTATCCGCCATACGAATACTTTGCCTGGAAGAAGAACAAGTTTTTTCCACTAAAACGAAGGCCTTTTGAAGGCGAACTGCTTGATGTTCCATGTGATGTACACTATGCTTTGTCACAGGAGGGTAAGAGTCCTGAATTATGCGTTAGTAGCTCCTACAATCACAGACTGTCCGTCACGCAAGCTTCATTTTACGTGAAATGTAGTGAACTATACACATATATACCATTTGTTAGACGAACTCACGTAAATGAAACGTCTCTCAAAGAAACGCTGGTCATTAATGGAACTATTTTAAACTCGTACATATTTAATGATGGCTGCGAGACCACTTTTGGCTGAATACATTTCGTAGATATCCCGCCATTTTACAAGGAAGACAACTTTTGTGACTTTCTGTGCGCTTTTCTGTACATCAATTCCCTTCTGAAAAAGGATCTACTATAAAAGGAAATTGTTTTCAGTTAGAGTATATCCCTCTTCAGTAGGAAGGCAAAACAACTCTGAAACAAGAAATATCTTTAAAAAAAAGATAAACGGCGTAAGAGGTACTGGAATATGAATATTGAAACAACTTTGTGGTTCAATATGAAAAGAAGAAGGCCTTTAAAATATAAACTTTATTACAAATTCAAACAGAATCAAGAAAGTTTTAATACTGTATAACATTGTATATATTACAAGAGTTGGCAGGAAAGATAGTGTACTAAGATGTGTAAACATCTGTGCTAAATAATGAAAAGCAATTTAGCATATAAATGTAAAGCATATAATTTTGTGTTAATTTGTATACTTTACTAGTATTAGAAATATCCTTGCCAACCATGCACCTTTTTGATAAAGAGTTAGCAAAGTGTAACACTGACCATGAAGATTGGCAAAAACTGGAAAAAACATACATTATGCATTTAATTTGTAATAAGAGGGTCATGATGGCCCTGGTTTGCTCACGTGGGAAGCAGATTTTCTTAGCCTGGCGGAAGGATATTTTCAAAGTTTTCTGCATATATATATATATATATATATATATATATATATATATATATATATATATATATATATATATATATATATATATATATATCAGACCCTGCCCTTTGTTGGTGATTTTTTTTTCTTTTGGTGATACAAATTAATTTGAAAAATTTTGACGGATGGTTAATCCAGTAATGTTTGTGAGTATTATTGAAATCTAATTAGTTGCTGATTACAAAATGTTCGAAGTGTTCTCGACAGACATATGAGGAACCAACCAAAATAATTTGAACAAATTTGATAGACATTCACCTATGGAACATTTGTACAAAACTTTTGAAATTGGACCATAGGTTGTGCAGAAGAAGAACTGTCAAGTTTACTCTACATAATTCCATATATAATGAAAAGTAACCACGCCAACTGGAAGCATATTTTGAGACAGAATTCTTTTAACAAGATTTAAAGACCTTCTACTGAAGAAACATTTCTGTGAAAAAAAAAAATCCAGCCAGCCCGTGCTAGGTTTGGTTGCTATTACAACAAGAGGGATAACTCTCAGTGCTCCAGCTAGGATTTTAGGGCAGAGGGGTGCTGGGTAGGGCACTTTTGCGCGTGCGGGCAAAAAAATAGGGCACTTTTTTTCTTTGAAATGGTCAATTATCAGAACCATTATGATCTATAGTGTACTGTGCAATTCAGCCTCATGTAACATAGATCTATTACTTTATTTTTGATCTAAGAAACAGTAAGGGTACCAGAGAAATAAATTAAATGGGGTCTTACAATTTATATTTTTTATTTAGGACTGAACTTTTGGGATTACCTCTTTTCAAGGAGAGAAAATTCTGTGTATCAAGCGGACATTTATTTTTGTTTTTCCTTTGTAAAATGTCGACATTTCACGTGAATAGTTTGGCGTAGAATAGTTAGAGTGTGTCAATATTAGAATGACTTACTGTTCAGATATTTTAAGCTACAAGCAACTGGTTCACATAGAATAGCCATTTAGTCACACAATGTATTATTGTATCAATTAAATTTCAATTTTTATCGAGTTGTAGATCCTCTTCCTACCAAGCGCGCTAATCTAAACAGATAATCACATTAAATATTACATTTCTACCTTTTTTTATGTAATTTATTAAATGGTTATTATTATTTTTTCTCTCTGATGTTCAAGACTTAAACTTGGAATTAAATCTCATAATAGTTGAGCCTCTGTATTACTATTCAAGGGGAATAACTAGGAAAATTCTGCATCCGTCAGAAAACGGAGAAAGTGAATTCAGGACAAGAAAACTTCAGCAAACAACATCGCCATCTCTCTCTCTCTCTCTCTCTCGATCGTTTAACTAACTGTTTGCAATATTATTGCATAATTAATTGGAATGGATTATCTAATTGTAAAGATGAATTGGTTAAACAACAATAGTGATCTAGCTTAATTTCACGGTGACTGAACGCGCGGCACCATACTTCAAATAGCCGAAAAATAACGGTCTCTGTTCATAAACTTTGAACAATCATTCGGCCATCCAACACATTAACTTTTCAGACGTGGGAAATGACTAGGTGCGCAGTTTGTTACTATTTTTAGCTCCGCTTCAGGTAGGATTAGAATATCTCGATTTATACCTGATGAATTGTTTTCAAAGAAAGCACAGAGTTCGCGGAAAATCAAGCTCTTTCTCGTGGTGTCAGTGCTATTCTGCAATCTGGTCTGATTTTCGAGAACATTCATTGTTCCGGTGACCCAGATTGACAGCAAAAACATTCTTCGAATGTTCTCGAGAATTAGACCAGATCGCGGAATAGTGCTTACACCACCAGAAAGACCTTGAATTTCCGCGTACTCTGCACTTTATTTGAACAAATTCCATTCGGTATGAGAAGAGATATTCTAAAAAATCCTACCTGAAGCGGAGGCTAAAAATAGTAATATTTCTTCTTCGTGTCGTTCACGACGCAATAGGCCGCTTACACCGTGAATAAATAAAAGGGGTGTTCAACAAACCTATTACCTAGTTAAGAATGAACAATATTATTTATGTTGCCAATATTTCTACCAAGCTTAAGGCATAGTTCCTGTTTATTTATTATATAAAATTAAACCATGCAATTTTACATCCCTTTTGCACATAATATTAGGCACATGATAATTCTTTATATTATGGACACAGTGGAGAGAAGTAAACTTGATCGTCCCTTGTTCGCTTAGCGTTTGGGCCGCTTATATCAAACAATTTAGTTACACTGTACAGAATTAAAAGCTCGTCTATAATCATTTATTTCATTGCAACTATTTTATTGGTATTATTTAAATTATGGGTATTTTTGTCCATTGTTTAACATCTGCATTGCCATACTGTACAACTTTAAATAGATAAATGTCATAATTAAGTGACTGTTCAGTCACAAATATATTCGTCAACCATCGGTAAACTCTATACTTACCCCTACTTATTTACAGAAGTTCACACATTTTTAACCAATCGCAAATTACTATTTATTCATTCGAGACTAATACCAATAAGTATGTCAACAGCCAGCTTATACAGCTACGCCGAAAAAAAAAAGTCTAAAAGTGTATCGATTCCACTTAATGTGGTTTATATGAAATAGTTTCTAATTTATCCACCACCAGAAATAAAGCAATGAAGAATAAGTTGGACAATTGTCCAGTTTACTCCAAATGTTGGGTTGAAATGCCTGTGCAAACAGTGTAGACACAGAACGGGTTGATCAGGGTCTGTACTGTTTGTCTATAGGTCATTTACACACATTTCATAGTCAGACTGCCATGTTCTTTAAGATATTGTATGGAGCTAACCCTTTCAGCCAGGCAGACCAAAACGGATATATGTGCAAACAACGTTGATCCAGATGAGACGGCTCGTGACGAGCTGTCTCATCAGGATTTGCATTGTGTGTCATTTTGTTTTTTAGACTGAAAGTTCAACTTGCCGGCATCAGTGGACATGTCCAGATTCAAGAATGGATGAGTCCACTTCAGAAACTCAGGGATGAAAGTGTTAAAATGTCCTATTACTTTTGTTAATTTTTGTAGTCACTGTGCTATTTTGTCTTGTACACAACTTAAGTTTAACCGTTCGCATTCTGGGCTAAACTTTCAGCAGAAGACTTATTGAAATATGTGTTGTTGTTGTTGTTTTGTTTTGTTTTGTTTTGTGTTTTTTTGTGTGTGTGTTTTTTTTTTTTTTTTTTTTTTTTTGTTTGTTTGTTTTACAGAATAAAGATATTGGCATTGATGCCTTATCCTCTTTTCTTACTGAAAGAAACTATTTCTGCTGTGTCGTCAGCTGAATTTGCCCAGTGTTCTAATGGTTAAAATCAGGAACTTACTACGAGATTAAAAATATCCTGTATCTCGGATTTTACCTTATTATGTTATGGTCAGTTCATGCTAGATATAGAGTGGAAGTGGGCAATAATAATAATTGTTGGTACATGTATCTTGCTGAAGCATTCAGTACGCAAGTGGAGGTAGACTGCTACCAATATCTCCTCGTAAAAATTTAGTCCATAGAGCCACGGCAGCTATTAGATAGATATTCCTAAAGAAAAATGTTTGAAATATTTGCAAACAGTGGTGGCCCTGATCAGACGCTGCTTTCTGTGGCGTCTGATTTGGGTCTACCATGTTATCCAGTTGCCTGTTTAGGGGTCTCCAGTCTTCAATGGGTAAGGTGTCCGAATGCTTGGAATAAGTACAGTACATTTTGTGGGCACGACAAACTGATTATATCATTGAACATTTCTACATCTTTTCTTATCATAGTCTTCGACTTCTTACTTGTATGACATTTTACGAACATGTCACAAAATAGTTTTTCTCAAAGCTTAAGTTGCTTTCAAAAGATTAAGTTAAAACAGTGCATCCAGGTGGGTCATTGGAATTTAAATGGCGTTAAAACACGACAGTCCACAAACTGGTAAGCACATCGATACATTTTCGAGATTTTCATTCGTACAGAAGCACCGGTAAGCGTCTAAAGTACAATAGCGGAGGCTTATCTGTATATATTAAAAGGGATATAACGCAAGGAATAATAGTATATATTATATACTAACTTGAAATGTGTTTAAACATTCACAAATTGAAAAATCAGGGAAACTTTAATTATTACCCTTTAAATTCCGATGGCCCTATGATTTAAGCTGTTGCTAGATTCCGCCAAACTACGTGTGTGATGCACGCCGGTACAGTAGCGATAACGTTTGTTTTTTTTTTTTTTTTTGTTTTTTTTTTTTTTTTTTTTTTGTTTTTTTGTTTGTTTTTTTTTTTTTTTGTCCGTTTATGCGTTTGGGGTGCGTTTTAAAATCGTGGCTAAACGTTTGCGTTTCGACAACGTTTCTGGCGTTTCATATCGTTTCGGCCAACCAAATTACAGAGCAAAGCGTTTCACTAAAACGCTTAATTTGCATATGCGCACTGAGGAGATACAAACGTTTTCTCGAAACGCTTTTCACCGTTTCGGCCAATCAGCTTGCCTTATCGAAACGCTTTTTCCGTTTCGGCCAATCATTTGACCGTTTCGCACCGTTTGTATGTTAGACCAATCGAATCATAAATACCTGTTGAACCGTATTAAACCATGTTTTTTACAACTAAAGTAATCTGTATCTACGTATTAAAATTGTATTTATTTTATTTTATTTTATTTATTTATAATTTCTTTATAAAATATATTTTGGTATTTTCGAAAGAATTAACATGATTAATTATTATACTTTGTGAAGCCTATTATTTTCACACTGCAATCATGACAATCAACGTCTTTTGACAATTAAATGTTTTAGCACATAGTACTCGGTATAAAATATTTAGCAGATGACATTTTGAAGTTTATATATATTCCCTGAAAACAGATTTTGGCATTTCATACAAATTGTCTGCAAATGATTTGACAATATCAGAATGCCATAACCAAGAAAATATTTATTTATTTTATTTATCTTACTTTTATATTTTATTTTTATTTTATTTTTATTTATTTTATTATTATTATTATTATTATTATTATTATTATTGCATAATTTTATATGTATGTAAATGGCTACGATTTGCCATTCATCACGAAAACACGCCTATATAATTTTGACCCCCTGAAACCCCACTTTTATATAGTAAAACTGGGGTTTACAGGGGTATATATTATTTTTCTTATTTCTGCTCAAAACATAGATTGTGGGTACTCGTTAGAACCGCCTCGACTAGGCGGTTCTAACGAGTACCCACAATCTATGTTTTGAGCAGAAATATGAAATATATCAGAGTTTTTATCTGAAATTTTTCAGGATTTTGGAGGTGAAATTTTCTATATATTTGAATAGGCGTGTTTTTGTAATGTAAATCGGCAGGCTTTTCTCACTTATTTTGTTTTTAAGGTGTGCGGTAAAAATGCCAGAGCTGAAAATGCCATATGCAAAAATGTTAGAGGAAAAATGCAACATGTAAAAATGTCAGAGGCTACCTGGTAAAATGTCATAGGAAATAATCCCATAAGTAAAACTGCCAGAGATAAAACTTATACAAGTTTAGTTCTTTATTTGTCTTCCATGTAGCACAATTTGACAGCATCATGGGAAAAGGTGAAAAGATGCAACAAGAGTATATATGTCCAAATAGACTCCCCCACACTCTATATTGGAAGAGTCTAATTCAATGTTAGGCATGTCAGGTTATGTGATTTAGATAATCCTAGCGAAAAATGACTGAACTTTGCAAACAATGGCTACCCTGATCAAATGCCGCATTTTGCAGTGTCTGATCTGGATCTGCACTGTTTTCCAATAGCCTGTTTTGGATCTCCAAAGTAAAAATTTTCACATCAAAAAAAAAAACAAAAAACAATATCATCTGCTTATATCTAAACAAAGCAAGTTTCAATGTTAACCTTTACCACTCTGTTTATTCAGCAGACAACAAAGTGATGACATTTTGTTTCGTTTTTCCAGAAAACAGGATTTGACATTTCATGCCAGTTGTCTCTATTCAAGACAATTTGCATGAAATGTACAGAATTTTCAGTTGATGACATTTTGAAGTATTTTTCCTATGTTTCCTGAAAACAGGTGTCGGCATTTCATACATATTATCTCCACAGGACTTCATTTTCCCTGCAAATTGTCTTCAGTGGAGATTTGCGTGAAATGTCAAACCTGTTTTACAGGAGAAAATAAGAAAAGAGGTCATGAATTTGCCATCTGCTGAGTTAGCCCAGAGAGTGATAAAGGTTCAACTGGACAATGAATCGTTGACATAATCCATTCTGTTGGTGATATGTGTAGACCACGATCAGACTGCGCGGAAATGCCGGTTCACCTTGGTCTAAGTTGGTCTCAAATACCATAAGGTCGTTTCTTATTTCTATTCAAAGGAGATAATATATATTCAACCAGTGCCGACCAAACCAGATCAGCTTGCGCAGCGGGATCAAGATCAAAGATTTTCTACACCAGTCTGAACTACGTCGAGCCTGTGAATTGCCATTATTGTTCTGAGTAATATTTCTCCCCCACCCCACCCCATCCCCCTCCCCCTCACGCCCCCACCCTTTTTTAAAATGAAATGTACACTGTCGTTTAGATAAATGGTGCTGGAACAGATGATCTGCTTTACTGAAATTATTGTTAGAATTATGTGTCATCAATACTAATCCTTTCATTAGATCCTCATCCAGTAAAAACGTCCCTCTGAGCGTAGGTGTTACTCAGATTAAAGTGAGTGGATCAGTCTAGTGCATAATGGTGTCCACTCAGTTCACTGATTAGGTCATTAGTATAAAATACTGTAATACATGAATCGCTCAGTATCCATCCAATACACAGACTGATCAGATTTGTAAAATATAAATAGGTCTATTTTTACTTGTTCGGGCCATTTTTTTCGAATACGATGCACTGTGCACATCATGGCAATTATGTGGACAGTCGGCAATTATCTTGCTGGAGGGCTTTCATGAAAGTATATTCTCACTATGAAAACATTTTTGGCATGTATATGCAAAGCTGTTAACCTTAAGAACGCTATATTTTAATATTAGAAAACGATGTGCTGGATAAACAGATCAAATGTATGGTCGAGCAGCAATGACCCAGAGCAGAGTGCGCGGATGCACTTTCTAATTTTGTATTTTGCATATTGCAACCTCGGACCCATCAATACCCAATAACAAGTCCGGGTATTGATGGGTCGGAGTTGCAACCTATACTTAAATATTAGAAGACGATGCACTGGAGAAACAGCAGATCCTTTCAAATAATAATGATAATAAAAATGTACCAGACGAACTGCAACGAATCAGATCAAAATGCACGGATGAACATACTAATCAATGTTGCATTTATAGCACATTTTAGTCTGGATACCCATAAAAGGGTAATTGGCAAACAGTGGAGGCCCAGATCAGATGCCGCAGAACGTGGCGTCTGATCAGGGTATCTACTATTTGCAAATAGTTCAACCATTTGTTTCTCTACATAACATAGCCTTGCATACATAAAATCGAAATTAGAATCTTCCAGTATATAGGGTGGGTGAGTTCATTCAGTTACAATAGGTTAAATACTAGAAGATGATGTGCAAGCCTATTGGCAAATCGTATCGAATAAGACAATGTACAGATGAGCAGATACGAAGCAAATCAAAGTGCGCGGATGCCCTATATTTATCACATATTTTCATGTATTCCTTTTTTTTTTATATTCAATTTGGTAAATTACTTTGTATCTACAAGTATTCGATAGTTTAAAATGAAAATGACTTTATATCAAAGATGAATGGATGAAACTGAAATGTTTTTTTTTTTTTTTTTTTTTATTTGTTCAAAACTGACATAGCAGTTTTTAAGTAAGTCTTCTTCGATATATATTTTTTACATTACGTCTGGTGTTGTCTTAATTTCAAATATATGAGCAATATATCCTTTTAAGGCATTATCTGTTTATGCATGATGTTTCTTTTTTTTTTTCTCATCCAAACAGATTTGGAAGTGCACCTGCATATAATAAAACTTCCAATAAACAATACATGGAATGAATATTTCCTATACCTCACCCTCCTTAAGAAATACACAGGCTAATATTATGTAACATTTGAAAGATCAAAAAGGAGATAGTATAAATAAAAAATATATGTAAATAAATAAAAATTGGGAAAATATCATGATATTATACGCATTAATTGCACAGTACTCCAGATTCATGTAGCATAGAGTATTTGATAATAATTGATGTGTGTCTTCATTTTTCCACTAAAATAATTTTGTTGTGTATATTTATTAGAATCACCTCACAGAGGTAATTTTAATGAATGAGTACCAACCACATATATTCTGGAGGAGAAACATAAAAATACAAGATATGATCATAATCATAAATCGATTATAAAGTTTCTCAAATGAACCTCATTTATTTATTTATTTATTTATTTATTTATTTATTTATTCAAAAACTGAATCCTAATTCTACTGATGGAGAACTGTATAATTAGTCTGATAGGAAATTAAAAAAAAATAAATTGATTGTATCCTAAAATGTGAATATTTACTTTCTGCAATTGCGCAAACTGAAGTTTCTGAAACACAGTTATTTCTATAAACTCTGTATGTTTAGTGAATATTCAGATCAGCCTGTACGTCTGCACAGTCTGATCAGTCTTCACCACACGCTCTATAAGATCTACTGCTTCTTCGTCCAGAAAACACAGACTGATAAGGTTGCGGGATGCGCAGACTGATCCACATATTCACTGAAAGTACATTCTTTTTTGCAGGAATTAAAGTGATTCTGCCAAAAACTGTTAAATTCCTTTTCCGTTGTATATTGCATTTTAAGACACAACGTGCAGTACTTTCAAAAGTCAATAATCAATCATTCTTAACTGGAAGTTGAAAGACATTCCTATCATTATTCATTGCTGGGAATGAAAGAAAAATAAAGACTTTGTTCTTATATTTCCCGTAAAATGGCATTTGACATTTCAAATCCTATTTTTCAGGAAAAATAAAAACAAAATCTTATTAATTTCTTGTCTGCTGTAACTGCCCATAGCGTGGTAAATGATAATTCTTAAATGTCTTTGCAAAAAAAAGTGCTCCAAAATTATGCTTTTCCTGAACAATGGATTTATTTATTATACCCTTTTTAGTGATTATCTTTTAGTTTGACGAAGCTTTGAAATTGTGCTAGTGGAAATTTATGCAGAATAGGGAATTTGATGATAAACTAGCATATTAAGACATAAGTGTTTGTATTTATCCATAAAATATGTTGTGGGTATTCATTAGAACTGCCTTTGCGAGGCGATTTTATTAAAAACAACCAGCTATATTTTAATGAATAAAAAGAAAAAAAAATGCACACCAACCTTTTGCCAAATTACCGACCTTATCTGTTTCTATGTTTTAATCATAAACTTTATTAATGTCAATAATTTCCCCTTATTAGGCCCCTACCTATAAGGTTGGCCAAAGTCACCAAGAACTTCTTATTTTTATCTGTTTATGGTCATTAGCGTGTTATGCAATCTAAATTGTGTCTTTAATAGGTAATTGCCACCATCTAACATCCTAAATCATCGCGGAAGGAAAATATAACGAAATACATGTATTTACTCTAGATTTTTTCCTACCGCTACTTAGCCGCAATCTTGGACAGGGAACTCCCGTATACGCTGATACAGTGAAATGTTAATCTGAAAAATCGTGACTTGAAAATATATGTTTAGTAATTGATATTATTATTATTACAAATATTACATTCATTGATGTGAGTCTAATCATTGCATTCAATATAATCAAGAGGCTTATATGCCACTAGATATAATTCATAATCGAAATATTTATGTACCCAGTGTTTGTCTCAGGTGAGAAAATAGTGTGCAACAAACAACTATTACCTGACTGCACCGGCAAGCATCAAACCCGCGACTCCTGATCACCAGTCAGAAGCGCATCCGACTGAGCTACATAGTCCGGCCACTATCACTGTCCGTCAAAACACATTTCCTGTTTATTGTATCAGATACCCGCCTCCATAAAATTATTTGACTATTATTTTTATTAATTTTATAACAATTATAATTAAGTGAAATTGGAAAAAAAAAATCTAAAATAAATTGAGTCCGCGGGATTTTGATTGGCTAACTCTGCAAACGCTAAAACGTTTGAAACCAGACATGGTTTCCATGACAGCGTTTTCCGAACGCTAATGTGATTGGTTAATATTTGAAACGCTTGAAACGTTTCAGAAACGATGATCTGATTGGCTAAAACTGTAAACGATCGTTTAAGCGTGGTCCAAACGCTCCGTTTCCAAACCGTTAGCAAGCGTTTTGCATGCGTTTCCGTGGACATAAAAAACGCTGTCACCACTGTAATAGTGACCTGTGTGTGTGTGTGTGTGTGTGTGTGTGTGTGTGTGTGTGTGTGTGTGTGTGTGTGTGTGTGAATCGGTTTTTTCTTTAATTTAAATTGTTCATGTTTCATGTAATGTAAGGTGAAACAACAACGTTACTGTATTGTATTGTAGTAAACCTTACATTGCCATGTTAAATGTAATCTTTCCGATGTCCACTTTGAAAAAAAATACTGTACCAAGTAGTTTTCAAGATGGAGTTGTTAGGCAACGATTTTCGTCTCTCATTATACAACCATATCCCATGCTTCTAATTATAAAGTTCCCTGTCAGATCAGCCCAACAGTTTCGAGAAGATTCTTGACGAAGCCTTTGCTACTGTCCAACTGGAAACAACAAGCCTATAATTGTTCGTGTCAAATATTACACATTGAGGATTGTTATCAGTGTAAAAACGACAAGAAAACGTAGCTTGAAATGACGTTTCCTGCTTGATAATCTCAGTAATCTCATGTTCTATAGATTATATATAGAGGATCTTACATGAGTGGTCATTTAATATGACATTTATAAGTTTGGGTAATTGTGGTATTTTGCGAGCCTTGGCGAGCAAAATTCCGAAATTACCCAACGAGTTTCATAAATTTCATATTAAATGACCACGAATGTAAGATTCTGTTTATCACATAGCCCTTCCGATGACAAAAAAATGCACAAAATATATTAAGGTAATGGCTTTCAATAGCTAAGCGGAACAACTCACTACCAAGGATTCAATAGTACTACGCAACAAAAATAATTCACGTATTATTTGATAAGTACAGAAAATAATTAGAAACAAGATAAATATGGCATTAATTACTTCGTTAAACTGTAGGAAATAATGATGATTTTTATTTGAACTAATAAATATTTCATTTGAATAAATGAATTCAAAAATAAATATCCCTTTCAACGTCATTCAGCGAGTCAATACGTCACTGAGAGTCAGTAGGGAAATCCCCCGAAGTCAGCTGTCGTATTTAAAGGTCATTGACCTTGATCAATACAGTTTACATCCAAGTAAATGATAGATTTCAAGAATATAAAACATTTTAACTGTAGTTTGGATTTTAATTTGACACATTTATTGACTGTCGGAGCCATGATATCCTCCATTGCTTTTTTGGAGGAGGGGAATTTTTTTCAAATATGTTGCCGGAAAACACGGAATTTTAATCACCATGAATATTTTCTGGAAGCCGTGTTATTCACGTATGATTGTATTATGTCTTCCCCTTCCATCGGTCTGACATTTATCGTTCATCTCAAAATCATCTTAAAATTGAAGGCAGGAACTGTTTCAAAAGTGAAAGTTGTATCGGCGAACGCGGACACCATCTTGGTTGCTATCAATAAGCGGAGTAATACGAATATTAATGAGGGTAATTAGGCTAACCAATGGGAAGCCTTGCTGGTGTTATTACACGTGTGGTTATATGATTTTTATGGCATGGGTTATTTCACTGAATAACTTGACGGTCATGTGAGAATTTCATTTTCTCGTTACTAAACGAAAGATATAGCTTACACTGTGAACAGCGGACCTCCCACAACAGCAGGAGATGAGACAACAATTTGATTTTTATGCCCCCAACTTCGAAGAAGTTGGAGTAGCCTAGTTGGTTTTTAATTCAAATGCAAACGCACTATTTTTGTCCGTTTAGTAAATAAATATTTATTGGTGCCTTACATTACTCTACATTTTCACGTGAATGGGTATGTAAACATCTTTTTTGTGAAAATGTAAAATGATTTGGGTTATTATTTCATGTCCAATGTAAGGCAGTGAGTCCATTTTTATCAAGTCTGCGTGCTCCAGTGTCTCTCTATATCGAGTGACCCAACATTGACTACCTGTCCCGGAATTAAGATCAGATAGTGGTCTCATTAAGAGACATAACCCAAAGCCATGTGGAACTCGGAAAGAAAACATTTTGCGCACAAATAATTTGTCTATTGAATGGTATTGAAACATATCCGATGGCAAGCAATCCCATCGGTAACAGTCATTGACGTGTAACTGACCCGCAAATGGTGACGCAATTGTAACTATATTATGTTACACCTTATAAACACAACGTACCAAGAAACGTAAGAAGACCTATCTATATCTTCAACTGCTAAAGGGGCATTCGTTTGTTAATGTGTAGATAAGAACGTGGGAAATTAGTGGTCAGTCTAGACAGGCACGATTCTGTCAGCATTCCAACTGATGATCTTATCCCACCCCCCACCCTTCCCCACCCCACATTGGACGCAGTAGAAATCTTCACTCGTTGACTTTTCAGACCCCCGCTGCAAGAACTGACATTAACAAGGGCTATTCTTCCCTCAGATAATCAGACATTGGAATGCCCTTCCAGATTCGATTACCCGTGCTGAAAGTGCAGATGATGGTGTGGCTAGGTTTACCTAGAGACTAACTTCCTATTATCATATGGTAAGTAAATGTCATTAGACGTATCACCACTAAAAATTCGGATTCGGATTCTGACTCTGACTAGATCCCCCATGAACAATTGTTACATAAAGCAACCTCTTTACACTTAGGAATAAAATCCCAGAGGAAAGGATCGTTTGAAAGTAAAGAACGCACTAGAAATTGCGAAAACAGAAGGCTCATTTTTATTGAGATTGCCATATCTTCTTAGAAAACATTTGCGGTTTCTGCTTCTATGATTTCTCAAATATTTACCCTTAAATAATTTATGACCAAAACCTATACAGTTACTATACTCGTAGTCATTATTTAAAGAGTAGACCCCTTTTTTAGAAGGGGACAAAACATTTACAGAGTTGTCTCCCCTGAAAGTGTATCAGTTCGCCTGATTCAACGATCCAAACGACGATGCAGCAGCATGTTGTGGAACATGGAGAGCATGACAAGGCACTAAAGAAATAAGAAAGCTTAGATACAGGTGTCGACACTGTCTTGCCTCTGGATCCAGCTAGGTCAAGACGACAGAGTGAGGTTGACTCTGCGCGCCTCTCCCTCACTATAATTTAATTCACAGCGAATGTCATCTTAATCATATAAACACTGGAAGCTGTAGTTGCGGACCTGCACACAGGCGGCTTGGTTCTATATGGTCGCTTTCCTCAAGAATGTAGCAGTATGGGGTTCGGCAGCCGAACTGAGTGACTGAGCAGACATTTTTAGGATCGCACTGCTCACCCCCGTAGCATGGGGAAGGGACTAGAAAAGGTGCACTAAACAATTGCCTGCTTCAAAACCCCTGGTTGGTTACCGCGATTAGCGGGGATCTCATTTAGCGGTCGAGCAAGAAAGAAGAAGATAAAGGGGATATCTTTGACAATCGGCGCATGGAATGTGCGCACCTTGATGGACAGTGCTGGCTCAGACAGACCACAGCAAAGAACAGCTCTAGTTGGTAGAGAACTTGACCGATACAAAGTCGAGATTGCAGCGCTGAGTGAGTCTCGCCTTGCAGAGGAAGGGCTATTAAAAGTTGGTGCTGGCTACACTTTCTTCTGGAGTGGACGCGAGAAAGAAGAGCGGCGTGAAGCAGGAGTAGGTTTTGCCATCAAATCACACCTTGTCAGCAAACTCTCAGGACTTCCAAAAGGCATAAATGACCGCCTGATGACGCTGAGACTTCCCTTATCTGGTAAGAGGCATGCAACTATTGTAAGTGCTTATGCACCCACAATGACCAACCCAGGATTGCCAAAGCTAGTGCAGCATTTGGCCGACTACTTGGTAGTCTTTGGGATTGAAGTGGAATCAGGCTTGACACATAGCTGAAAGACTACAGAGCTGTGGTGCTGCCAACACTATTGTGTGCATGCGAAACCTGGACAGTTTACCAACGGCACGCCAAAATACTGAACCACTTCCATACAAGCTGTCTTAGAAAACTTTTAAAGATAGGATTCCAGACACAGAAGTTCTGAAAAGGGCAGGGATGCAGAGTGTACATACTCTTCTGAAACTGGCACAGTTAAGATGGACAGGTCATGTTACCAGGATGCCTGAGGAACGCTTGCCAAAGAAAATCCTCTATGGAGAACTAGAAATGGACAAACGCTCCCATGGTGGTCAGAAGAAGCGATACAAAGACATCCTCAAAGCCTCCCTCAAGAACTTCAACATACCAAAAGAGTCGTGGGAACAAATTGCACAGGACAGAGTAAAGTGGCGAGGCCTCACCAGAAGAGGTGCTAGTGAATATGAGGCAGAAAGAATCAGCGAAGCCGAGCAGAAACGTGCACAGCGCAAAGCCAGAGCTAAGGCATCACCAACAGTGCTGTCTTGCTCTGACCTCTGTTGTTCTATCTACAACAGACAGGTTAGAGCTAGAATTGGTCTTATCAGCCAGCTTAGAACACACAAACAGCAGCATTTCTCGCATGTAATTAGGATTGGTAATTGTCAGTGATGACAGACGAACTATTATTATTATCAGTTCGCCTTAAGATATGTCAAAATATGACTAGGTAAAATGTGAGGGATAAAAACAATGGTCAACTGTATCGCGTGAAAAGTATGTATCGTCAACTTGTATCGTCTAATAACCCGTATCATGATGTCATACACCATGGACTATAGCTGACATGAGATGAAAAAGAGCTTCTTTAACATTTACTACTCTCTGGCCATTCGGCAGACGGTAGATTGATGATTATATTTTTCACAGAAAATAGGCTCTGGTACATGAAGTCCATGCAAACTGTCTTCTAAATAGATTATTTAACTGAAATGCAATACCTATTTTCTAGGAAAAATAAGAACAGTTTTAAAATATGTTGTCTGTTGAAAAATTTTAACCCCGGGGTGGGGGCGGGGGCGTGGGGGGTGGGGGGGTGCTAAATGTTAACAACAAAAATATGATTATTATAGAAGGAGTAAATGCAGATTCGAATTCGTACAAATATACAGTGAACTCTCGTTACATCGACAGCGTTTGTTCCCAAAAGCGTTGCCATTAAAATGAATTTGCTGTTGTACAGAATACACAATGAGCAGATAGATATGTAAGAAAGGTCTTGTTTTCTCTATTTCCTCATAGAACATATGATTTGGATATTTGTTAGAATCGCCTCACTTAGGCGATTCTGACAAATATCTAAAACATACGTGTTTTTAAAATATTAAATACAATATTCGTGCATTTGTGACTTATTGTTACCTCTTAAGCGAAGGTTTCGTGACAGTCAGATTGTCATTATAACGAATTTTGTCGTTGTATCGAGTGCCTGTATAAAGAGAGTTATCTATACATTGAAATCTCTACCTCTGACTTCCGGGGCGTGCATGCAATGTTTTTAGGAAATGATGTTCCCCGGCTCATATATTTTATTGTCCAAATGTCAGAATTTGTCCGAAATGCATTTTTACTGATATTTCATTCCAGAGCATCCAGATGACCAAGTTGTAAAATCTATTGCTAAATTTTTAAAAGAATTAATGTTGCTTAGATGACTTTCCCGCATCATATACTCCAAACTATTTAAGTATTAATGTGACGTATACATTTGTATTTGCCTGTATTGTAAAAATGTACATGTTATAATTGCCTTTAATCCAACAGTTGGATAACATCACGAAAACATGCCTATATAATTCTGACCCCCTTAAACCCCACTTTTATATAGTAAAACTGGGGTTTACAGGGGTATACATTATTTTTCTTATTTCTGCTCAAAACATAGATTGTGGGTACTCGTTAGAAACGAGGCGGTTCTAACGAGTACCCACAATCTATGTTTTGAGCAGAAATATGAAAAATATCAGATTTTTTTTATCTCAAATTTTCATTTTCTGGTGGTAAAATTTTCAGTATATTTGAATAGGCATGTTTTCGTAATGAATCAAATGCAATTAAACCTATTCTATTCCTTGGTGAAAAAATACTCTTCTGTTCCATGAACTTTCCTCTATAGAATTTACAGAACTCTCTTCTTGACAATGTACAGAACTCTCTTCTTGACAATAGTTATCACTCTCTCTCTCTCTCTCTCTCTCTCTCTCTCTCTCTTTATGTTAGTGTTTGTTCATCCCAATTACTGATGTCTCATACATGTAATATATGTGCGGCGAGACAATAAGATTATTGTAATCCTAATTCCCATTAAACCATATTTATTTAGAATATTGTGGCACATTAACTTTTTACCGTTTATTCAAAAAGTCCATTTACATGTTTAGCCCATTCATTCGTGTAGCCCAATACATTTACCTTTGCTTTGTCGTAACGACGAGCCATCTCATCTGGATCTGCACTGTTTGTCAGACTGTTAATGAGTTTTGACTGACTATTACGAATAGTGACCAAGTTCAGAGATGGAAGAGTCGATTTCAGAAAGTCAGGAATTAAATGGTTAAAACTGCTGCAAGAGATGCAAACCGTTTAGATGCCCTGCGATATCTCATTTGTTATTTGTTCACTTCTCTCTGTCCCAATGCTAAGTAAATACGTGCAGCATAAGCTATCAATACCTAAAATCACAAAAGCATGTCTGACAAAGCTTTCATTGTTTGTTTAATCCTTTCAGTCCGGGCCGGCCTCGGTGGCTCAATTGGATGCGCGTCCGACCTGTATTACAAATACAAAAAGGACATATTCAGTACTGAGAAAAGAAGTTGAAGGTCACCGGTGAATTACACTATACCTTGTTTGACTTTTATAGCATACTTCAATGTACCTATACATCAGTTACATTTCATTACCAAAATGTCCAATGCACAAATTTACAATTTATGGATTACTACATGTATTAAGATATAATTGTTCCGGTTAGATTGTGGCCATTTTCCATTAGACGACTGTTTTGGACTCAACATCTGAATCAATTTCAAAGAATTTTAATATGTGCCTTTGTTTATGTGAATGGTTTAAAGCCAGATATATTTTTCGAATGGGCGAGAATTATAGGACTTGACGAGTCAGCATACAGACACTTTCGTGCAGTGTTCCGCCTATTCGAGAATAGGAGGTGCGTTCAACGTATCTAACTGGCGTTACGAATACGTTGACGATACAATGCGACATTACATTCATAAAAGCAGACGTTAAAGTGCACAATACAGTTATTTAATTTGTCTATTTTTTTCACAGTTTTATGTCAATTAACGTTCTTTCATTTATACGGTTTATTCCGTTTTGAGATGTATGTGGTAGGAGTAGCTTCTTCTTCTTGCTTTACTATCATGTGTTGTACTTTTCTTCTATCTATCCTACCCTACCAACTTTTCTCTTTTCTCTAATGTCGCAACCCTCCACACTCTAATCGTCAAGTGTTATGGACCGTGTGTACAGAATTGATCAGTCGATCTATTACTCGATGAATGTTTACTGCCATGTCAATGTACTTTTAATATTGGAATAATCCAGGGTCAAGGCGAAGCAGGTTGTTACGGGTATAAATTATGCTACTCGGTACTTTCCGGTTCACCGACTCCGTTAGATAGAATACATTGATAGCGGTTTCTTGCAAGTGTATTGGATCATAACGCCAACGATAAGTTAGTTGTCCATAAAATCAGAAACTAAATCGACGGTCGGAGGTTCGAACCTTGTACATGTAGCAGTCTTTTTTTTCACTCATAATAAGATCTTATCTCTGTGCTTTTTTCTTTCTTATTTTTCCTTTCTTTTTTTATCTAAATCACCGCGATGTGAAAATTATTATGCTGTTTTAATACTCACCACGATACGGTCAGATTCAGCAGTCGACAAATGGATGTGATGTTTCTTATGTTTTTTTCCTCAAAAAATAGGATTCAATCGAGGAGACAGTTTGCATGAAATTTGAAATGGCGAATTTTATTTTCTGGGGAAAATAAGGAAAATATTTCAAAATATTGTCTGCTGAAATGTTTACCCAACGTGCTAAAGGTTAATACAAAAAAAAAAGTCTTTAATGCGTGTAATGAGCTCTTCTTGCATTCGAATAGCGAAGGTCAAGCTCAGCCTGTGCATCCGCACTGTCTCATCTAGATCTTCTCTGGGTTGCTCCTGTCTATTCATGTGTTCTATAGTATCAGCGGACAAAGGTCCTGATTAAACTGAATGATGATAAAGTGTTGAGATATCGACGTACTATCTTCTTGCTTATTGCAAAAAAAAAAAATAAATAATAATAATGATAATAATAATAATAACAACAATAAAAGAAGAAAGAAAAAATACCACGTTTATCCTAAACAGTCTGACACCTTACCATACGTGCCCCAAAAATTTAACAAGGTCATTGATCTACCTATTTATTTATCTAAAATTCCAGATGAGAGTCATTCAGTAACGACTCTTCTCACTCAGCGTTCTGCTCTGGGTCCACACTGTATGCTCACTTCGGGTAAATGCAGTAAGTGCCAATTAGCCGGGGTCCTTTATAATGGTGTATGAACAGCAGATGCAATAAGGCACATTTAGCCGGGGATTTTTTTTTTTTTTTTTTTTTTTTTTTTTTTTGTAATTGGGTATATGAAAAAAAAATAATAATGTTTAAGCCAAAATTGATATAAAAATTCCAATGTAAAATACAAAAAAAGGAAGATTGCGGGGTGCCAATACGACAATTGACAGTCATACTCCAGCAATGTATCCACTACACCACGCCGTCCGCTGTTGGGGTAGTTATTTTGTGTAAGGCGACCTGTGATTGGTTAATAATAAAGATGAATTAAAACTCATCATTCTAATTAGAAGGAAAAAAATGTTTGTGTGTAATTTTCTGATTGTTTCAAAGAAATAAATGTTTCTGTTTGTGTTTTCTGGAGCCCAAAGAAGAAGTGGTGAAATTGCAAATTTTCAATTTTTGATACCTGCCAAGGGGTTGCTACATTCAGCCTCCAAAAGGTCCCAGAAAATACTGGTGATGGTGGTGTTTTTCCTTGTTTATTTTGCTGTGCTAAGTCTTGTCTTTGAATTAAACAATATTTAGAAGCCCAGCCATACCCTGAAATGAACCCTTAACCACCTTAGAGGGTGGAATTACTATGGAGCTCTATGGGAAAAATAATTAGTTCACTATACCCTGTTACAAAATATTGTGTATAACTTTGGTTTCTTCACGTGGCGCTATCGCCGAAACGCTTCACATAGACTGGCTCCAGTCGTTTTTGCTTTATATCTATTTCTCTCTTTCTCTCCATTATTTTTTTATCATGATCCTCTTTAATCCAACTTCAAGTTACTTATGGCTGAACAAACCCCCCCCCCCCCCCTCCCCTTTCTTTCTAGCCAAGGGACTGAAGTAAACAAAAATTCTACAAGCTATACAAGTGTTGTGTCCCTTCAAAAAAAAAAAAAAAAAAAAAAAAAGAAAGAAAAGAAAAATAAAGAAAGGGTCTGGGGCCAGACTACGCTTCACAGATAAATCCGAAAATGCACGAGATGTGCTTACCTAAAAACGGATTTTGGATGAAATCGTCCAACCTTTGACACGACAGTAAACATTCACCGAGTTATAATTTTTGGTACTCAGTATAGGTCATCGTGACACACTGGTACTGTTTATCTTTTTTAGTATTTCTTGGTTTAACCAGAGTGATGCATTTTGGTTGTGCGGTTTATTTTGACACTGAGGCGATTTTAAAGGGCTTTGTTCCTTCAATCTTTGTGTGAAATATTTGTATTTATTCCACAGGCGTACTGGGTGATTTCCTCCTCCTGTTTGACCTAAACCAGAAGTTCTTCTATAAATTCATAGATTCCTGTCATCTGAAATACAGTCGACTCTCGTTATCTCGAATTCCAAAGGACTCTCTGAAATACTTCGAGATATTTGTACCTCGACATATCAGATTTGCAGAATTGGGGAAGAAATAATTCGAACAACCACATTTAACAATATATATGTGTAATTTGACTCTTGGAATTAGAGATATACTGAAAATATTGTGGAAAAGAGCAATTTCTCCTCTTTTCCACAATATTTTTTACCTGTTGTTAGATTTTCATGTTTAGGTAGGGACCAGATTTTCACTTCGAGATAAGCGGTTATTCGAGATAAGCGAGTTCGAGATAACGAGAGTCAACTGTAATTTCAGTCTACTGCTCTCTCATGTCCTGGTTTTTATTACAGTATTGCAGATAATTTTTAACTGTTTCAAGGCTTCCATGTTTTTTGGTATGTGTGTTTTTTTGTTGTTTTTTTTTTTTTGTTTTTTTTTTTTTTTTTTTTTTCTTGTTTGTTTGTTTTTCATTGTCAATTTTATGAGTGTACTCATCGGATAAATGTCAAAAAATAAGAAATGCAAGCGTCTGATTGATCATGATCACATATTTATACGCCACGTTAATATTTCGAAGTCACGTCGTCAAACATTACGTATTTACGGTTTTACGGGAAATAATTAGGATATTGCCAGACAACCTACCAACCTGAATGTGGCATATAGGATATTTCTTCTGCAAACTGGTCTGATTTACATGCTGTGTTCGTGCAGACGTGTTTCCAATGTACTTGTACAGACTGCATGATGTAGAATTGCAGTATTAGCGATCTTAACGCATTTACCTTAGGAATTCGGACGGTCATGCATACAATGCAGAATCAGATCAGACGCGTGAGAAATGATACTTTCATCGCGCACCACCAATACCTCGAGTCAATGTGAGGAATGTAATACATGTGTTACTATGTAATGTTGCTATTGTTGTTCATTTATGTTCGTGTAGTAGCATTTTACAGACTATAGCTAATGTAGCATTTGAGATCAGATGCATGAGCAAACAGTGTAGGCCCAGATGAAACACCCAGAGCAAACAGTGTAGACGCAGATCAGACGGACGAGCAAACAGTTTAGGCCCAGATAAAACACCCAGAGCAAACAGTGTAGACGCAGATCAGAAGGGCGAGCAAACAGTGTACATGTAGGCCCAGATGAAACACGCCAGACCAAACAGTGTAGACCCAGATCAGACGCGAGAGCAACAGTGTAGCCCCAGATGATACTCGTCAGAGAAAACAGTGTAGACCCAGATCAGACGTGTGAGCAAACAGTGTAGGCCCGGATGAAAGACGCCAGAGCAAACAGCGTAAATCCAGATCAGACGTTTGAGCAAACAGTGTAGGCTCAGATGAAACACGCCAGGGGGAACAGTATAGACCCAGATCTGACACGTGACAAAAAGTAGGCCCAGAGCAGACACCGGGTTCATTAGCCGGAGGGTGTTTACTAGCTTCAATGGTTAATACAAGGGACGTAATACATGTGTTACTAAAGAAGAAACCGGCGAGAGTACACGGCTTTTTGGCTTTACAGATGTAAGTTATTAGTTCCTCCAAAATTCGAATTCTGATTCCATTCTATTTTCGTTTATTTTCATGTATTGGTAGCTAAGCATGCGCCAGCACACTGTCTAGTATTACTACTGACCCTTCTTTTTTACTTTAGTCCTTTCATCCCTGAGTTTCTGAAGTAGAATCTTCCTTCTTTAAATCTGGTCAGAACCATTGTTCCAAATAGGGCTCTCAGTCAAAACACTAAACAGAACTGTAAACAGTGTATATCCTGATGAGAGGGCTCATTATGAGCCGTCTCATCAGGATCTACACTGTTTGCCAAAAAAAATGTGTTAGTCTAAGTATTCCGGAACAGTCAGACCTAAACAAACAGTGTAGATCCATCTATCATTCATATCGGTATTCTTTCTACTTTCAAACAGGTTTCCTATACCTCGACACGGTGACCGCAGTCTACAACTGGAAAAGCTCAAACAGGATGATGGATATGAATACCATGTTATATAGACATCTCTACTACCATTTTTGATGTGCCAGATTAGAACATACTGTTTACAATCGGGTAAAATATTACTAAACCTATCATGGCTCGTAAACAGTGAATGTCCGAAACTCACCTGGAGTTTCATCTGGTCATATTGTTAGAAATGAACTCTCTTTTACTTGAACATGCTTTTACTAGATCTAATTTTCATGGTCCCCTGACTGTTCTAGTTATCGAACATATGTTGTGATTTCATTCCATCCAAATATCCTATAATGATCAACGAACATGAGCTCATTCCGGGAATTTAGAAAATTTATACAAGGCCTGATTGGCCGAAACTCGAAAAAGTTCGACATTTTAGCTAATTTAATTATTTTTGTGTGTACATTGCTCTCATGGATCATTGCTTTTAGAATCTATTTATCGTCATTGCAGCGGTTGCAAATACCGTGTAGAGGCCAAAAAAAAAAAAACGTCTCCGCTTATTTCGCAGAAGACTAGTTAATGCCGTGTGGAGGCCGAAAAAAACGTCTCCGCTTATTTCACAATAGACTGGTTAATGCCGTGTGGAGACCGAAAAAAAACAAAACGTCTCCGCTTATTTCACAGTAGACTGAATAATGCCGTGTGGAGGCCGAAAGAAACGTCTCCGCTTATTTCTCAGTAGACTCGTTTATGCTCTGTGGAAGCCGAAGAAACGTCTCCGCTTATTTCACAGTAGACTGGTTAATTCCGTGTGGAGGACTAAAAAACGTCTCCGCTTATTTCACAGTAGTCTTGTTAATGCCGTGCGGAGGCCAAAAAAACGTCCCCGCTTATTTCACAATAGTCTTGTTAATGCCATGTGGAGGCAGAAAAACGTGTCCGCTTATTTCACAGTAGGCGGCTAATGCTCTTTAGTCCTTTGTGATCACTGAACTCATTCTGGCAATTTTGAAAATTATTGTGCGCGTGTGTGTGCGTGTGTGTGTTATTTTTAGAATCTATTTTCACATCAACACATGTTAAGATATAGATAAACACATGAACATATAGATCGCCAAAGCCAATATCAGTGCCTTGTTTATTTCAATTACTGTGCTTTCGACATTTTTTTGGAAAGACGTTTTTCGCCTGGCGTTTTATTCTGAATGGACTGGCTTGTTATTGATAATAACTTATCAGGAACCTTCTCCTGTTTCTGTGCTTTGGTTTCATGTGTATCTAATGATTCGAAGGTCATGACCACACTACTCGAATGTGCAGGTTGATCTTAGTTCTCCTTAAGGTCCTTTTTCCTGTGTTGTGGCTTATATTGTTTTTATTTATTTATTCATTTATTTATTACGTTTTCTTTATTTTATTTATTTAAATATTTATTTATTTATTTCTTGTTACACAGCTGTCACTATAATTGTTCCAGCTGTCTTATCGTTTATTCCATGGTTGTTGGAAACGTCTAACATGACTTTATACATTTGGTACATCTTCCGCCATTTTGTAAAGAGTAGACAACTTAGTGACTTCCTGTTTGCTATCCTTCACACCAAGTCCCTTCTAGAAAGGAGTCAACTCCAAAGAAGCAAACTCTGTCCTTATAGAGAAGGTCTTATTTAGTAAGAAGGCAAAATCTATTTCTACACAGTTGCCTCTTTAAAAGAACAGACAACCCTCTTTATTACGAGACTCGATATTACGACAAAATTTGTTATAAAGACAATTGGACTGTCATGAAACCTTCGCTTTAGAGGTAACAGTTAGTCTCAAATTACACAAGAATATTGAATTCAATATTTGAAAGAAACATATGTTCTGGATATTTATTAGAATCGCCTCACTGAGGCGATTCTAATAAATATCCAAAACATATGTTCTATTGGCAAATAAGAACAAAATAAGACCTTTTTTTACCTATCATTAAGTATTCTGTACAAAAGCAAATTCATTGTAATGGTAACGTATTTGGGAACAAATGCTGTCGTTGTAACGAGGGTTCACTGTATAGCCATCCCCTATAAAGCACCGTACTTAACGTGTTTACGGAAGCTAATGTGAAGCAGTAGATTTTTTAAAAAGGAGACAACTTACGTAGCTTCCTGTTTGCTTTCCTGCACACAGAAACTTAAATATAGTGAGGCAAAACTGTTTTAAAGAGTATTCTGTCTGTCAGCGTATCCATTCCCCTTTAAGATCGCGATAGCTGATCAGGATCTACATGTACGTTTTGTCTCAGTTGATCTTTGATTTTTTAAATAATCTAACTCAAACAAAAACACAGCAATATTTAAAAATCACAGACGGACGTACCTATTATCTAAAATTTAAAATGACTCCATTCGATGTTTTTAACTCTTTCAGCCCAGTATACAAAAACGAATACCTTTACAAACAGTGTAGATCCAGATGAGACGGCTCATAATGGATCTACACTGTTTGCTAATCTGGTCTTAATGTTTAAATAATATACCTGTTTGCAAAAACAGATGCTTCCAAATTCAAAGATGGAAAAGTCCACTTCAGAATCTCAGGGATGAAAGGAAGCTATAAGCCTGATCATTCACCTATCATAGATGGAAACTTAGTTATCCAAAACATTTGTATTTCTCCTAAAACTGTGGGAAACTAATAAACTTTAAAGGGAGACAACTCAAAATTATTTTGTTTCTTTCTGAAAATGGGTCTACTCTAAAAGGAAAGAATTTACTCCCACTGGGGACAAATATAGGCCTATGGGTCCACACTGTTTCCTCCGGCATGCGAATCTGAATGTGAAAGAGCAATATTTTTACACCATTGAGCAAAGGGAGAAAAATCCTGCCTTTCAAGCCATGGTGCTGCTCTCACAATAAAGAATGCTTGCAGAGTGAATAAATGCTTACATTTTAGAGTTGTTCCTTATGAGAATACAGGAAAACATTTCCATGTCTAAGTCATCTCCCACTGGAAGCTTAAGGGGACTAGAGACAACACCGATCGGCTCATCTCGAATGAGTCAGGAACGGAGACCTCGGCTTTTGACGTATGATATAGGTTACGGAATCTTACGAGATTTGCCGACTGTGGATACACCAGATAAATATTCCGCCATTTCTTATAAAGAAGACATCCTGTTTGCTTTTTTACACACCAAGACCCTTCTGAAAATGGTTCTACTCTAAATGAAACTAATTTGCTCCTAAGGTGTGAGCAAATTCTTTCCTTTTAGAATACAGTCGAACCTCTCAATAGCTCGAACACCGATGGCTCGTTTACCATGGCTAATTCGAACTCATTTTTGAGTCCCTACGAAGTTCTTCCGCTAGCTCAAGAAAACAAATATTTAGGGAAATTTTCTTATTTTATCGTGAAATTGTATGTTGTGTGTGTACTCATTAGAATCGCATCATCGAGGCGATTCTAATGAGTACACTCAACATGCAATTATTGTGTAGAAAATCGAAAAAAATCCCTAAATTATCGCCATTTGCTTCCTGACTTGGCACCATAATTAACCCTCAGCGGCTCGAACCACCCATGTCTCGAACAATTTTCTATGGTCCCAAAATTGTTCGAGCCATCGAATTTCGACTGTAGATTATTTCTTATAAGCGAGGCAAAAACAATTTTTAAAGAATTGCCTCCCCTGAAAGTGTATCCATTCCCCTTAAGGTAAACACTGGTTTTAGTAACTACCCAGGAAACACACAACGTCGCAACAATGTTGTAACAACGTCGTCGTGACATTGCGGCGATGTTGTAACCACCTTGTTGCGACGTTGTGTAGTTCCAGCACATATCCTTTTAAGTGAAATGAAAAAAAGGAATAGTCTAAAAATGTATTTTTATTGACATATTTCAATTCATTTTACATTTCAAGAACATGACATCAAATAAAGATATAGATAGACTGTATAAAAAAGACAAAGTCTATAAATAATATTTCAAAGCCATAAAGCAGAAAAAGAACTCCCACAATTTACTTTCGATGCCAATATATACATGTATATGTGATTTAAGAACACCCAGATCTGCCTGCAGGTTCTGTTACAGATTGAATGGATAATGTAAAATGTGTCTATTAACAAAGTGCCTGATGTGATCGGAACCAAATTAGGCACCCACTGCTCCTGTTACGCTTAATTTATTACCTTTCGAATATTTAATTTCACTGGTAAAGTGAAACAGGTTACTTGCTTATTAGCAACTAAACTATTCAAAAACAAAACTCAGTTTGATAATCTACCGTAATAATCCTAAGTTTTGGTACAGACAGGTCTGAGCAAACGGCGTCCGATAAGGGTCTACACTGTTTGACACTCTGTCCAGCAGTTTCAGACAGATCCACAGTGGGTCAAAAAGACTTGTTTAAGTTTTAGGAGAAGTATGATAAGGAGTTAAGGTGTCCCAATATCTAGGATTAATACGGTATGCAAGTTTAAGATTTTTATGAACAAATTAAGAAAACTGGTTGA
This sequence comes from Anodontia alba, assembly GCA_964016985.1. Classification (NCBI taxonomy): domain Eukaryota; kingdom Metazoa; phylum Mollusca; class Bivalvia; order Lucinida; family Lucinidae; genus Anodontia; species Anodontia alba. Next base: position 65,846,571 of record OZ024829.1, read on the forward strand.
TTATAAAGAAAATATAATCATTGTCTAAACTATTCAAAATGGTGGACTATAAAGGATGCATCCATCTTTACCCATTTATGCCGAGCGGACTCTTCCATTTCAACTTTATGGATAGGTCCATTTCCAGTAGACGGGGTGTCTGGTTACTTTATATTATTACAATTTATAAATAAAAAGTTCTGTATTCAATGTAAACAGTGTAGATCCTGATCAGACATCGCGTTCTGTTACGTCTGACCTAGGCCTACACTATGTGCAAATGTCCCTTTATGGGGCGCTAGGTATATTGGTTAAACACTGAAATAAATGATTTGAGGATAATTATAACTTCGAGAAACCTTCAACAAGACATAGTCATTTTAATAAATACAAGTAAAGATTATGAAATCAAATTTATGAAAAAGGATAAACGCATCCTACATAAATTGTGAGCCTTGTATAGTAAATCTTATCATGTCATTTTCAGTTGAGCCGTAACGTCAGAGAACGTACCGTCGGATATGTGCGCCCAGCGAAGATTCAGATCAGACTGCGCATTCGCGCAGTCTGATCTGAATCTTCCCTGGGCGCATTTTGGATAACCGATGATGCAAAGTTTCTTTATGCGGAGAACGAAGACTCTGATGAGACTGCGCCGATGCGCAGGCTGATCTGAGTCTTCGTTAGGCGTATATGTCAGAAAGTATGTTTTCTCACGTTGAGGCTTATTTGTAAGGCTGGCACAATTAATCGGATAATCGATTAATTGATCGATAAATTCCACAAAAATGATTATCTTTACTGATTTGCTTATAATCGATCATTTGATTTCCGTGTCTGTTACTTTACCGTTTTTACCCTTAGTATTCAGACACTTCAACTCCCTCCCATACTTTATCTAAAATTTGAACAAGTAGTTTACTACCCACTGTTGTGTCTAAAAATAGCTGGATGAGTCGTAAACAGTTTAGACCCTCTCATCAGGGTCTACACTGTTTGCTCAGGCCTGTCTGACCAAATACATACAATAAAGTATAACAAATGGTAAGAGTCATGCTCAGACAGGTAAAATTACGACCAAATCTTCAGTGATTACTAATCGATTATCGATCACAATGGCAGGACTGATAATCGATTATCTTTTCAGCTCCGATTAGCCCGCCTTACTCAGTATATGATCCGATGAAAGACTGTCTACAAATCTACGCATCTGTCGTTCCGTCTTTAACTGAGCGACAATATGAGGACGTATCTTCGGACATGTGCCCCAGCACAGACTCAGACTAGCATGCACGCAAACATATCAGAGACTTCGCTGTCCGTACGTAGAAAGCTTAAATCATTTGATTATCCACAGATAGATAGTGGGTGTTCAGGATGATCTGAGTCTCAGCTAGATACATATGTCGGTCCCCATAGTGCCGCCCTGTTCTACTGTCGGAGGTATATCCTCTCATATTGCGGCTCACAAATGCTCACGGTTTAACCCTGTTCTCTATTCAAACATGGTGCCTGATCAGGGTCTACACCGACTGCCATCACAGTAGTAATTTACGAGGCATATGATCAGGGTCTGCATTGTTTGTCATGACACAATCCACAATAACAGAAGCAAGTCTGACTTGCTCGACTGGGCGAGCCATCCGCTAGGCGTAAATGGTTAACTTCTATAAATGGAAATCTGTCCTTGAATTCGCCCAACACATGTGCAGTATTTCTTAGCCAAATACTATATAATATATTTTTTTTCTTATTCCTTAAAATAAAACATATGTCGGTGCGAGACATAAGTGTCACCTCTGCACCATATGCATCCTGGGTAACCCAGGTGTGACCCATTACGTTACACTTCATTCATCACCCCTGCGACAACTCGCTTGGGTTTCTTCGTCCTCATGAATTATATATGAGGCAATCTGATTGGTGATCTCAGTATTTCCATGAAAAAATTTTTGTCTATTTTTATCACATGTACTCCGCAAATAACGTCATTTTTCAATTTTTGTTTTGCGGATATCCAATCATATCGTTCGCTGCAAATCCAGGATTGGTATTAATTGTTGACAAAAATGTTTATCGGGTTTTCCGGAGTTATTTTTAGTAATGGAAGAAGAAAAATGAATCTTCCGCATAAGAGAGTAACGCTGTGTTATCGACATTTTGATTGGCTATTAGGTATTCCCCGTTGTTATGAATATTCATAGAAAACGACGTTTTGCTGGTCAGTTGTCCCAGGGGTGATGAATGAAATGTAACGTAATGGGTTAAACCTGGGTTACCGAGGATGCACCATATGTTGTTATGGAGGAACAAGAAACTATATATCAGGGTACCTCTCTTAATTCGAGGTATTTTTTCTACCCTGCTTCTGTTATCATAATATTGTACTATTTATAATGGCTTACTTAGTAAAAATACATTTTGTGTGACCTATACTTATTAAATCCAAGGAAAGTCCTTCCCAGAAATACTGCCACAAATAAATAAATCATTACAATGTAATGCATACCCCTATATTTCCCCATGATATATAGTGAAAACAGATGTTTGCGGGAGGGTTTAATTATCAGGCGAATAGAATTTTGCCGTTTTAGAATAAGCTTTTCATTTGTGTATATCTTTTTTCTCCCTTAACTCTTTCGGTGACAAATTTCAGACGCCATTTGTCGTCTGCTTTTTTTATTTTATTTAAACAAACCATCGCTTGGAAAGAAGTTTATGTGTAAAGTTGAAAGACGGAATGTCAAACAGCGTAGATCCAGATGAGACGGCTCATTATGAGCCGTCTCATCTGGATCTTTGCTGTTTGCAAAAACCTATTATTATCGCCTGTGGCAGTGAAAGAGTTAAGCAAATTGTTTTACTGCAAAAAGCCATCTTTATTGGCTAAACCAGCAAAGTATTTCCGTATGCTTTGGTGAAAATACCACGGCTTACATTCTTCTACATAAGCAGGGTATCAAATGAATATTTTTGTTCTCATTTCTCTACACAAACATATGTGCCAGCGCACGACAAAACCTAAAGTAAGACCTGGTTAACCAGCAAAGACAGACCAGCCTGTACATCCACCTATTATGGCAAGGCTCGTTTATCACTCTATGGAGAGCCCGGAGGCTGTAGAAGGCACATGCGATCAGGGAAGATTCAGATAAGACCGCGCAGATGCCTTAATGTAGGTTTCGTCATGCTCTGGTTCATGTGATAAGATGGTACTGCTTCTAATGAGTGCCCACATTGTATGTTTTTTTTTTTTGTTTGTTTTTTTTTTTTACACAGGTGTTTTTGGCTAAAGGAAGGTTAAATCTAGAGGTCTGGCTAAGGATAGTGGTGCTAACGTAATGTACGATAGTATTTAATAAGGACCTTGGATGGCATTGCTGAAATAATTATGACCCCTGACAAAGACTGATCAAAACAGTAGTATTATAAATAAGACCCAGTGTGTGAAAAAAGACCCTTGTGTCTGCCCCATTCAAAGAGTAATGACTAAGCTGAGCATGCGCATGCGCAGTCTAATTAGAATTGGCAACGAAACCCAGATGAGACTATACAAATAAATCACTCGCCAAAAACGATAAGGGTCTTTTTTAATGTTGCGATTTATTTAATGAAAATGAAAAGTATCGTCCAGCGAAACCATATATATATACTATGCGTGCCATCTGACACTTAAACGCATCAATATATGAAATACACAGCAAAAAATATGTACCTTATGAAATATGCACTCAATAAATACTATATCTGCCTGCACATCCATGCAGTCTGTTCAGTTATATGTAGCTCGACGGACAGCAAAGGCACTGGATAGATTGTACAAATACGCAAACTGATCCTAGTATTCCCTGAATGCACATATATATCACATAGTACCTTTCGTCACGACGCATCTCGTATAATAATAATAAAAACAACAGTTTTTGTTTAGTACTTTAAGTCCATGTGATTTTCTTTCAGTTTTTGTTAACATGTCCTAGTGCATGTAACATGTTCAGTTCTCTCATTTATTACTCGGGAAACCACTTTTGTGACGTTCTGCTCGCTTTCCTGTAGTAATGTGCAATTTCTTTTCTGAAAAGGGGTCTACTCTAAAAGAAAAGGGTTTGTTCCCAAGGGGAACAGATTATTTTCTTGAATAGTAGATTCCTTTTTGGGATGGGACCTAAAAAATTTTGTAAGAGTTATCTCCCTTATTTTATATATGTATCCTATCCCCTTAATATGAAGAGCTGAAGCTTAGAAAGGCTTTTTGACGAGCATCACATCATACATGTTGTATCCTTCAATGGGCTTAAAGCTTATGTAAGCACAGCCATACTTCTTAAAGAGTCGTTTATATTCTGTAAGGGTCCTCTCACGACCTTCACTTTGCAGACTAAGAAGAAGGTCATTGACAACAGCATTCTCTGGTGAACTTTTCTCCTCATCCAGCACTTTCTCCATCACTAACACACTCCCACCTAGAACACCCGAATACATATGAGAATATAAATGCAAGAAAAATCACTCTGCTGGAAGAACGTAGCATAAAAACATGTAGATTTCAAGACTTGTACGTTATGTTTTAATGTACATGTAGTTTGTTCAAAGAAATTCCTGTTCGAGTGTTTATAAACGTTTTTCTCTGTGTGTGTTTGACTACATGGCATTTGTTTTATTGTTTCATTTGTATACTATTGGGACTAACATACACCTTGATAGAATTCATTTAACAAAACTTTCTTCAGATATTTAGGTAAATCTTATTAGTTTAAACCACTACAGTTTTTGCAAAGGTGCAGCAGTGCTTACATATAAGACTAAAATGGTGAGCAAATTCTTTCCTTCTAGAACAGACCAATTTTCAGAAGGGCAACAAAATATTGACAGGTTACCCTCCCTCTCCCTTGAAACTGTATCTATTCCCCTCAACTGAAAAAAAAAACACTTCTCTGAACGGGTAGCAAGGGAACCAATCGTATTGTGAGGATAAGTAAACTGATCGGAGGATTTGCTAACTGTATAAGCCCTGAAAACTCCTCAAAAGATAGTTGGTTCGCGTTAAAAATCGTCAACAATATCATGCATACCTTTTGGAAGTTTCTTGAAGACTTTTCTGAGCAGTGTATCAATGTCATCGTCATTGAGAGAATGAATGACATGTGAAAGTATATATAAATCCGCCTGGGGAATGTCGTCACGCAGAAAATCACCTGTAATAAGTATACAAACAAATTACTTCACTTCGGGCCAATACAGCCATCCTCAGGCCAGTACGACTGACCTTGGACCTATAACAGGGCCAATATGAAAACATCCATTTATGACATTTTTATCAATCAACTTTTTGCTTTCATTCTTTAAATGTGGAAAGTCAGTAAAATTGTCTAATGTTGCTATGAAAGACCCGTTTCAAATTTAAGCCATCTTCAATTGCATTTTTCTTTGTACATGTAAACACATTACGAAAACACGACTATTTAAATATACTGAAAATTTTCCCACCAAAAAATGAAAATTTACAGATAAAAAATTCTGATATTTTTCATATTTCTGCCCACAATCTATGTTTTGAGCAGAAATAAGAAAAATAATGTATACCCCTGTAAACCCCAGTTTTACTATATAAAAATGGGGTTTAAGGGGGTCAAAATTATATAGGCATGTTTTCGTGATGAGTATTTATACCGTAAATATTGGCCCTCCTGAATCCCTTGATTTTAATGCCCTCAATCTTTGTAACTTTTAGTATTGGCCCTCGTATAAAGCCCGTGCTAAAAACGTATAGACTTCATACCAAACGTTGCAACGGTATGATGCAAGCTGTTCGTCACATATTAGAACAATAATTACTTACTTAAATAGTTGATTAATAAATGTAAAAATAAACCGCTTCTTGTGTCCCACAGAGACAAAGTCGTAGCTGGCTCTGTACCAAAACACATACTGAGCCTTTTCTAATGTGGTTGTGTATTAGCCAAGACAACCACATAGCGCTCCTCACGTAACATCAGTTTAGAACAATACAATACCGGTATATCCAGCTACACCACGGCACTCGAATTCCAATGTTAATTGACTGACAAACAGTTGATTGTTACACTTAATCTATAAAAGTAAAATGTGTTCTTATCTATAAGTGTAATGATAATTTATATGTTGAAGGGAAACAAGGACTTTTCAATTCGGTATATACAAGGTATATTGAAAAACAAAAACAAATACCTGTAGATAGTTTAAAAATAGACACTGAATGTCCACTTGGTCAGACCTATTTTCCTTCACATACAGTCTAGAAAATCAACCAGGTTTCAGCATAAAAGCCAAAATCGGATTTTTTTAATATTTACCCACATACCCGAAGTTGGACAGTTGATTTTATCATTTTGACAGCTCACATACCCGAAGTTGCACGGTTCCTCATAAGATTTAAACAGCCTACATACCTTGAGTTGGACAATTTATTTGAACATTTTTACAGCCAACATACCAAAGTTAGGCTGTTCTTTTTAACATTTTGACAGCCCACATACCCAAAATTAAACAGTTCTAGTTAACTTTCACAGCCCACGTACCCAACATTAGACAGTTCATTTTAACATATTGACAGCCAACATACCCAAAGTTAGACAGTTCCTTTTAACAGTTTGACAGCCCACATACCCAAAGTTGGACAGTTCATTTTAACATTTTGACAGCCCACAAACCAAATGTTAGCTAGTTCTTTTTAATAGTTTGACAGCCCACATACCCAAAGTTAGACAGTTCCTTTTAACATTTTGACAGCCCACATACCCAAAGTTAGACAGTTCTTTTTAATAGTTTGACAGCCCACATACCCAAAGTTAGACAGTTCCTTTTAATATTTTGACAGCCCACATACCCAAAGTTAGACAGTTCTTTTTAATAGTTTGACAGCCCACATACTTAAAGTTAGACAGTTCCTTTTAACATTTTGACAGCCCACATACCCAAAGTTAGACAGTTCTTTTTAATAGTTTGATAGCCCACATACCCAAAGTCGGACAGACAGTTCCTTTTAACATTTTGACAGCCCACATACCCAAAGTCGGACAGACAGTTCCTTTTAACATTTTGACAGCCCACATTCCCAGAGTTAGACAATTCCTTTTAACATTTTGACAGTCCACATTCCCAAAGTTAGACAGTTCATTTGAACACCAAGACAACCCGTATACATGCTGGAGGTAACATGCAAACGGACAAAATAGTTTTTGAAATTGAAACAATCAAACCTTACGAATTTTAGTCACCATGTTAACTTCTTCTTATTTCAGCTTTCCCACTTGATTCGCATTTGTACGTTTTCCGCTTGATTCGAATTTTTATATAGTGGTGCAATAGGTGATTTGCCAGAGTTCAGAATAAATGAAGCACTTTTTCTTATGACTGTGTTTAAAACCTCAGAATTAGAATAGCAAACTTTTTATTTATTAAATGAGACACTGAAAAGGGGCGGAGCCTAACTTCGAGCAAGTACTTTAGAGAGGTTCCAAAGTTGGAAGCTTAAACTTTAATCTGCTGAACATTTATAAAAGTAGACCTTTAAAATTTGCGGGTTTTTTTACAGATTGCATTGTTTTCAAATTGTCTCCCATGTTCGAATTTGTTCGGTGACAACTTAAATGAAAAATGAAACACACACACACACACACACACACACACACACACACACACACACACATATTGTTTTCTTTTGTAATCAAGTTACCTGCTTCAAACTTGAGATTCGATGGTGGATTAGGCATCATCTTCTCTGCCACTTGTGTCACGTGACTCAAGTCGAGGGTCGTTACACTCATTTCTGGGTATAGTTTTGCTAACTCACAGCCAATCAGTCCAGATGAACCTGATGTAAAAGGACATATCAAGTTTAATTCATCTGAACGTTTGAAGAAATATTTCAAAAGTAGAATTTCAGACACAGTAGTGACACAAGGGTCTTTATCACATATGCGGAATCAGCTTGCGCACTGACATTAACTGAGCAGCTTTGTTAGGTAGTCACAGAATGACTGGATACTGCAAGATATATTGACAAAAACCAAAGGCTCTGATCAGAATGCATGGATCCGCAGGTATACTGGGCCTTCTCTAGTTTACATATGGCATTAAGGCTATCTTCACCCAGACCCGCTTGTGTGTATCCGTACCACATCACAAAAACATGCCTATATAATATTGACCCCCTTAAACCCCACTTCTATATAGTAAAACTGGGGTTTACAGGGGTATACATTATTTTTCTGATTTCTGCTCAAAAACATAGATTGTGGGTACACATTAGAACCGCCTCGCCGAGGCGCTTCTAACGAGTACCCACAATCTATGTTTTGAGCAGAAATACGAAAAATATCAGAGTTTTTTATCTGTATTTTTTCAGTTTTTGGAGATGAAATTTTCTATATATTTGAATAGGCGTGTTTTCGTGATGAGATGGACAGGATCTTCTCTATTCTCGCAAACACTATCTAAACAAATGCGGAATTGTAAAATAAAAACATGAAGAGCCTAAAGGAACTGCATGAATGCTGTACACGGTCAGTTTTGAGACTTTCTTGCATGAACTGGAATTTTAACCCAGAAAATATTCTTGCAATACCTTCATGACCTAAGGGTCATAATCTAATAATCTAACGGGCAAAGACACTCTGTCATAAATAATGGCTAAATTTTTGTTACTAGTTCTTTCTCTTTTATATATATATATATAACGAAGTCAGCTATTTTTTATGCACTGACCTCTTCAACTGTTCCTTAATTACATGTAATGTAGGTTTATCAGAGGAATACGTTTTAATTTTTCTATACATGCACAATTTTATGCTGCTTGTTTTTGAGTACATCTAGACTTGTATATTAATCATTTTTTAAATCAAAATTTACTCAGAAATCTGAACAAAAGTATTTAATTTAACAGACCTTTTCAATGAAATTTTATTTCGGAAATAAATTTGATTATAACAACCGATATATTCTCCAGTATCAACCATTTTAGCCCTGTCTTGTCTTGAAATATGGATAATTATCTCAAAAAGAGATGCCGCAGAGATAAAACTCGAAAAGAAAATTGCCAAACAGTATTATAGTGAGAAACTAGAAAAGGCAAGCAGTATAGATCCTGATGAGACGGCTCGTTCGGAGCATCTCATTAGGACCTACACTGTTTGCAAATGGTTTTATTCTGGTCTATAGAGTTCAAAATGTTTAGACTGTAGAATGTGACGGTTGTGTTTCTGTATTCCCGAGAAAACAATAACTGAAGGACATCTACGATGAAGACGGAGATTCTCCCTAAAAGTCCAAGTTGTTGAGAGCTTATTATAATAGGTGTGATATGATCAATTTTCGTCCACTCGATTAACTACATATATTAATTATGTAATACCGTTATTTTGGCAGTTCAAATGTCACAAAAAAAAACAAAAAGGTTTTTCTACCTACCCTAAGATCAACGTATTCTAACACCTCATATGTTTGAGAAACTAAACATAAAGTGATCCGTTATCTCTTGATTCCTCAATCTGACTTAGAAATAAGCACAGTATAATTAAGTTTAAATATCTGCTTGTGTTTTTCTTCTGTATGTGATTGCGCATCATTTAAACACAAATAAACTGATCTTTACTTCCGGTTAAAAACTGGAAAATAACGGTGCTTTTAATTAGTACTCGTATTTTTTTTTAAATTAGTATATTGCACCCCTTGAGCTAGCTTCGCACTCGCCTATAATGTGTGAACAGACCAAAGAAGTCTACAGTATAAAAGACAAAAGTAGATACATGTATTTAAAATCAAATTGATTGTGCGTGTTTCTATGGCAAAAGTGAGGAATCAAAGATAACGGATCACTATAGTTTTAGTTTCTTGAACAGATAAGGTGTAAAAATACGTTGATTTTAGGGTAGGTAGATATACCATTAGTTCTTTCCCCATTTTGTGACATCTTAACTGCCGAAAAAATGATATTACATAATTAACATATGTAGTTGATCGAGTGGACCAAAATATCGCTCATATCAAACCTTTTAAAATTCGACATCAACGTGGACCTTTGGAGAGAATCTCCGCCTTAATCGTGGATGTCCTTCGTGCAGGATTTACGAATCTGATTAAAACAGAAAAAGAATTTCACGATAAAGTTGATATACCTCCTAAATCAACAGCCTGGCGGTGAGGTCGAAGGTCAAATGCTCGGACTAGCGCATGCGCAGCAATACAAGAAAACCCATCCATGGCGGCCATGAACATTTTAGTCTTGTCAGCAGGAAGAAATTGTGGAGACATTTTATTATTGTTCTTGTCGTCTTCCATATTGTCTTTGTATTTACCCAGTGGTACAAGAACTTGTGTTGGACCTGTGTTTATCTGTGGTTTCGACTGTGGTGTGTCGGAGGGTTTTGGTGCTTTCATTGGACCTGGATAAAACAAACAATTGTGTACTATTTAATGCATATTATGCAGTCTACTACGGGAAACTTAATTTCAACACAAAATGCTCTTAAAGACAATAATTTGCTACTTTGGAAGCAAATTATTTCCTTCAAAAGTAGTATCCAAACTGAAATGACACTTGCAAACAAAATTCCTATTCCCGCGTACAGCTTCGATCAAATTTATGAGACATACAATAAAAAGAAACTGACTTTCTTGTAAACGGTATGACTATCTCTCTCTCTCTCTCTCTCTCTCTCTCTCTCTCTCTCTCTCTCTCTCTGACTCTGAGACTCTCACTCTCTCTCTCTCTCTGGATTTTTTTTTTAAAAACAAAAAGAAAAAAAAACAAAAACATACGACTTACAACCAGTTTCAGAAACATCAGTGATATTTTAGTTGGCGAATCAAAACTGACAATGGCAATTACAAAGCCATGATTTATTTTAGTGACCCTGTCAGTAACTTGGTTACTTCTACAGAACAAAAAAAATGTTTTGCCCCCTTCTGAAAGGGGTCTACTCTCAGAGTGTATAGACCGTATTTTCAGATGGTGATTAGTGCACAGGAAAACAAAAATTCATTACGAAAACACGCCTATTCAAATATATAGAAAATTTCACCTACAAAAAAAAACTGAAAATTTCCAGATAAAAAAAACTCTGACATTTTTCATATTTATACTCAAAACATAGATTGTGGGTACTCGTTAGAACCGCCTCGCCGAGAAAGAAAAATAATGTATACCCCTGTAAACCACAGTCTTACTATATAAAAGTGGGGTTTAAGGGGGTCAGAATTATATAGGCATGTTTTCGTAATGGTTTGTATATTTCGCGCATTTCGGTGACAACATTTCACTTGACGTTGCCTAAATATCCTACCTGTGTGCATGATCGGCTGGAGACCTTTCATCATGGGCAAGACGGCGTTGTCTGTCATTAGAACCAGAGGTAACAATGTGGGCTTCCGACATCGGGTCAGGTATCGACTACTCCCACATGTGTTCGCATACGTGGAGATCCCTAAATAGAAGAAGAAAACAAAACAGCAAAATTAACTTAAACATGTTTCTGTGAATTCTTCCATCGTGCGAAATGAATGGGTCCATCATCAAACAGCCGGCCTCGGTGCCTCAGTTGGATGCGCCGTCCGACTGGAGACCAGGAGGTCGCGGGTTCAGTGGGCCGTAAAACCTCAACACAAACAAACCATCTTCAAACCAAAGGGTTGTTTCTTGTCTATAGAAGTTGTCCTTATGAGTTCTTTGTTCGTAAAATGCTTATATCATGGTTACCTAGTGCAGACCCTGAACATTGCATGAATTATGTCACGTGATTAGCAATATAAGATAACAGAAGCATTTATAACGCGTTTTACCGAGTCAGGGTGCGCTTGGTAGAGCAGCTGCCATGTTTTACAAGAGAGACAACTTTTGTTGTCTTCCTGTTCAATTTTCTGCACATAAAGCCACTTGTGAGAATGTGTCCACCTTAAAAGGAAAGAATTCACTCCGTTTGTGAGAAAGACTATCGCTTGGGAATATAAAGTTCTTTGCTTCTAAAGTGGACACATTTTGAGATGGGGAACTGAACAATTTCGAGAGTTTCCTCACAATAAAATGTAATAAAGCCTGAGTAGCATAGGGCGGTACTAGTGTACCCATAGTGCCGCCTTATACTACTAGCCTGCTAACTTACAAGGTAATGGGTTGAGTATTGTATTTAAGGATAAATCGGTTGTAATATTGCAACAAACTGTCTTTAAATTACAAAGTGTTTTACATGCTTCAAAAGAAGTGTCAGTGTGGCTGAGCATTCCTCACTTTGGATCACTATGACCCGGATTTGAATTACACGGCTTTTCGCTGCTCAGGGGATTTTCTTATCACCCGTCCATTATACGAGCCATGTAACTAAAATACCGTTGAAAGAGACATCAAATATATACGTCATCCATATACCAATATTTCATGAGAGTACACGGCCCAAAATAAAGGAACTTGATTACATGTGCATGTATCACTTAGAGGACAGACCGAAGCAACCACTCTGGAGAAACTATCACATATACGAGCCAATCAAAAAACATGGACCCTTCTCTGATACTATCCGATTTGATTTATGTTGTTCAAATTGAGCCAGCGCAAGGAAAAAACCTACAATAAGACTTGTGCGACCAGCGAAGACTCAGATCAGCCTGCGCATCCGCGCAGTGATCAGAGTCTTCGCTGGTCGCATATGCCCTCTACAATCTTCAAAGAGGGATAACCGAGAATCTTGCCAAACTGTGTAGACGTATAGACTGGTCTGAGTCTTTGCTGGTCACACAGGTCTTATTGTAGGTTTTGTCGTTCGCTGGCTCAAATATAATGTATGATTTTTAATCTCCATTACGTTAAAAAGTCTATTCAATGTGAACCCGATGATCCTCCTATAATTTATAGTAAAATTAGGGAGGTGTGTCATCTACATTCTTAGGCAATTTTCACAATCCCACAATTTTAAACCAAATTTTCAATTTATTGGTTTCTTTTTAGCAACCTTTACATGTATGTGTCCTACTGTGCCTAATAATCACATTTGTCTTCATTCCTCATATTATATGGTGAAGTACAATTAGCTATTGATAAGTATTTATCTCCAGAAAAAAAAATATGTTGTGGTTACTCATTAGAAGTGCCTCTTCGATGTTCTTCTAATGGGTACCCACAGCTTATGTTTAGTGGAGAAATGAAAACAAAAATCAGTATACATGTATTTTGGCTATAAAATTGGCTTATCCGGCGCAATGGCTAAAGAGTACACATTTCCAATGGGCGTATTAACTTAATCCATTTATGCCTAGCGTCCCATAAAAGGGACATTGGCAAACAGTGTAGACCCTGATCAGACGCCGCAGAACGCGGCGTCTGATCAAGATCTACACTGTTTGCATTAAAATTCCGAAATTTCTGCAAAACATAATAATTAAAACTAACCAGACACCCCTTATACAGGAAATGGACCTGTCCAAAAAGTTATGGTAGAATAGTCTACTCGGCTAAAATGGATTAACTTAATGACTTACCATCAGATCCTTTTGCTTTTTTCAGGAGACCGATGTTTGCCAGAGCATTCAGGAGCTTCTCCGTAGTCATCAGATTGTAGTTTTTCTTGTTCGCCAAAGCTTGTGCTGTTAAAGGCTTAGGACTCGCCTCAAAGTCTTCAAAAATCCCCATTTCAATAGCTTGAATCATTATCTGTAAATGTATCATTACTGTGTTATTAAAATATTTCAATTACACCATACAATTCTAACTGGTTATTATAAGAATATTCCACCATGGCATTTATGCATTCATATAAAATGTTGTTTCTTCTCAAGTTGTAGGAACGGACCTTAATTAAGACAGACAGACAGACAGACAGTGACAGACATACTGAGACAGGCAGACAGAATAACGCGGACAGACAGACTGACGCGGACAGACAGACAAACGCAGACAGACAGAGAGTAAATACTCACTTTGTACCTAACGGCACCATCCAGTAAGGCAAAGACAGACTTGGAATCGGGATCTGAACAAAGCACACTGTTGTCGAAGACTTCTTCAGCTACTTTCGTCGTCATTTTGAAATCTGTCGGTACGGAGAGAATAAAATAAAATTCAGCCGAGATCTTTCACATAGACATTACGTAAACTTATCAGCGTAATAAGAAGAACGAAGAACCTGACTAGAATGCGCAATAGCCCAGGGGGAAGCGAACCTTGGTCATTCTCATGAACGAAACTATTGCTTTCTATTATCGCATCTCATGAACACCGCAGGCCCATATCGGTCTGAGCATCCAGACAGACTCTATTCGAAGACTCTATTCCCATTTACAGAATCAGTAGGTACTGTAGATTAATATATTATAACTAAAAAAAAGGCCCTGATGGAAATGTGCAGGTTCATCTAGACCTACTCTGTTCCCATATATATCATGATGACGGTTTTTCTTGCGCTGCATATCCTGAACATCACTTAGGTGCTCCATCTATGCAACTGCGTTCCTTGATCTATGGTAGAAATATTTTAAATTGTTTTAACTCTTCTCTACTCTTGTTCGCCGAAATAAAAGTCATACAGAGTTTGCATTCATTGTGTCGGCACAACAAAATGTCTCTTATGTCCAATCGATGATTTCAATGAAAGGTAATGAAAAGTATATTCCATTATACAGTCGAACCTCAATAGCTCGAATACCTTGGCTAATTCGAAGTCGTTTTTGAGTCCCTACGAAATTCGTTCGATAGCTCAAGAAAACAAATACTTAGGGACAATTTCTAATTTATCATGAAATAGTATGTTGTGTGAATTCATTAGAATCGCCTTATCTATGCGATTCTAATAAGTACACAGAACATGCCATTATTGTGTAGAAGATCGAAAAGATTTCCCTAAATTACCGCCATTTACTTCCTGACCTGCCGCCATGATCAACCCTCAGTGGCTCGAACTACCCATCTCTCGAACAAATTTCTATGGTCCCAAGGATGTTCGAGCTATTGAAGTTCGACTGTATTACCGTCTTTACTTTAAATTTAGAAAAGACAGGACTGAGCAGTGCAGATCATGATCAGACACCGTACAATGAAGAATGCGGCGTCTGATCATGGTCTAGACTGTTTGCCTATTATCCATCAAGGTAGTAAATAGAACTTTTTGCTTTAATTTTTGGACAGGTATGGTACATGTAAGGAGTGACGGTATCCCAGTATTTAGGGTTTTATTCAGCGGTACATTATTCTTATATTTACAGTAATTTCAGTCATCGTTTGAAAGTACATATTAAAAGTAATGGTGTTGGTTGCAATATAGTTTATAGGTCATATTAGAAATGTCAATATTCAAGTCAGCTTTTTCGAGTTTAAAATCATAATGATAATGATAATAATTACCATATTAATAACGATGAGGATTCTGTTCTACTGATGAAGCAATAATTATCATTGTCCTTTCATTTCTGTAAACTGAAATTATTACTGCTAATTTTTAATACTAGAGTATGACTGTTTTACATTTTATATTTGTTTCTTCCGGGCAAACAATAACAAAATATATATATTTTCATAAATTACAATTATTGGCATATGTGGCCTTATATGCTTAGAAGTGAACTAAATATGCTGATAAGTGAACTAAGTATGCTATGAAGTGAACTTATTTATGATATAATAAATTATTATTAGTATTATTATTATGATTATTATTATTATCATCATCATTATTATTACCACTAGTAGTAGTAGTAGTACTATTACTACTTATTACTGTTGATAACTAATGATATTAATTGTTGTTGTTGTTTTTGTTGTTATGTTTTTTATGTTTTAAAACATAAACTAATATAAAAATATAAAATAGTCATAATCTAAAAGTAAATAATACAATCAAAATGAATATAAAGTTACCTTTGGTCAAGAAATAGTCGTAGATCTATTGTTAACTTCTAAATAGAAATTATAAATTCCTGTTTTTAATATATATTGTTTTTGATATATAGCCGGCTTTATGCAAATGATATGAACCAGACGATCGAATCAGCTGTGGATCAGCTGTCAGGCTTTATATATGTGTTACAAGCCCCAGTTGTTCCCAATAATATGCCTCGTAAAATCAGCTGATCTGGCAACAAAACAAACTAGTTTTAACAGTTGAAAGGTCGAAATTATGATCACAAGTCTGCCGCATGAAAATCTTTCTTCTTTCATTTTCCTGCGGAAGGTTATTTTAGGAGTAAATCGGTCAAGAAAAGAGGTTACTTTCAGATGAAATAGTCGGTTAATACTATTTCCGAGACGGATACAACAATTTTACCGTGTAAGAAATAAAAAAGACATGCACAAAATCAGTACAGACTAAATGTGCATGTGTATGAAAATAACTAGGCATGTATGCATTTTTGAAAGGTAAAGGTTAAATACAGGTTTACAACTGCAATTTCATGATTCATCGTTCGATTAGTACAATCTAAACAAACGGTACACACAACTGAGATAGACTGACCTTATAATCCTCATTAACGCTTTGCATGCTGTGTAAATGTCAGTAGACGACATTTTGAATGAAATGTCGAAGTTTATTTCCTAAGGAGACAATTTGCTTGACATGTCAAAGCCTAGTTTCTGGGGAAAAAAAAAAAGAAAATATCATCACTTTATCGTCTGCTGAATCTACTGAGGGAGTGTAAAGGTTAAAGTGTAATGGTCTGATATACATGACCTGGTCCCACATATATCGTAACCGCTTTATTTTAAAAACTTTACCAGTATAGCAACAAATTATAAAAACATCAAAGCGCTGTACGCGTTGGTGGCCTGGGCATCAGAAGGCCCAGGGGCTTCAAAGCTCATCAGATTTCAAATAAACACAAAATCTGTAAAGGCTAATATGATGAATACTTGAATATTTCAATAGGAAGTCTCAGCCTAATAGAGAATATCTCCTCCTACATCGAGTGACAATCAGAAAGAATAGTTACGCAGTATTTAATCATCTTTAACTGTTGTTGTTGTTGTTGTTTTGTTTGTTTTGTTTGTTTTTTTTTTTTCAAAATGGCAAAGTTTTTCATGATGTACTTATTTATTCACATGTCAATTAAGTAACTGATCTGAATGAAAAACTTACAACCACTGACTGGCACAAAGCCAGTTTGGGCATATTTGTTCAACTTATTCTTGCAGAAATTCGAAAAAAAATCCTGATATTAATGAAAGTTTAATTATCTGAAAGAGTAGATGGAATTATGTGAAAACGTGAAACTGCATGTTCATGTGTTGCCCTACAAAGGTTTTTGTAGACAAGATAACCAGTTTAATTTGATCCGTATTGAAATAAGATTAAATATTTGCATGCATGACAAATGACTAGAGATTTGTTGAAAGGCCTGTAAAATATACAAAAAAAGCAAAACAAAACTAGAAATATGTCCACAGTACACGGATGTCCCCGCTTTGGGCACCTCTATAAAACTGTGCAAACCTTGTCAAATTAGCCTACGTCAATGCGAGGGCATCTGTGTACTTTGGACACATTTCTTGTTAACAAAGAATCCAAATATAATGAGAAATATAAGGCCCTTTGCCAGCAAGGTCAGTAATCTTAAACCATGAGACTAAGAAACTCGATTTTGTGTTCTCTAGTAAGTGATTTTCCACAAATAAGCCAAAAATAATGAGAAATATAAGGCCCTTTGCCTGCAAGGCATGTAACTCTTATACCATAAGACTAAGAAACTCAGTTTTGTGTTCCCTAGTAAAGGATTTTCAACAAAGAATGCAAACGTCATGAAAAAAATAAGGCGTGCATCCAGAGTATAAGTAAGGGAGATAACTCCAGACGGACAGATGGCCGGACAGACGTACGCTCAAGCATCTTTGCCTGCAAGGCCTGGAACTCTAAAACCGTAAGTCTGAGAAACTCAATTTTTTGTTCTCTGGTAAGTGAGTTTAGTGTTTAATGCAGCTGCGTCAGTTGCGCGTGGAGTTGCGCAGTTATAATAATATGTACGGGGACTGACTCTCTGTTTACTGTATTCTACGTAAAACCCGTGGAAAAAAATTCAGGCACCAGTCTGTCTTTCTTTGGTAAATATTTAAGAAGTATTTTCTTAAACAGCAAATATAGCTGAAAGTTATCAAAAGATTTAAGGCATAATACGGTTTCAAACATCAAAATCGGTTGACATTTTCCTCGGCTTTTCAGATACGCAAATACTCCTTCTTTTCCATTCTCAGATGCAGATGTCATAAATACTCAGATGCAGATGTCATAATGATGCTGGAATATCTAATCGACAATATTTTTGTGGAGTTCGGCGGACGGATATTTCAGCAAACAATCGGTATACCGATGGGTATTAACTGCACCATTGCTTGCCGACTTGTTTTTATTTACGCCGGGCTGGAGCCCGGCGTATCTATTTGAGGTTGTTTTTGTAAAATGTGTATGCATTCGGAGAACATCGGTTTTCTTCCAGTTTTATGGGGTTCTTAGTGGGGTTGTATATAACTATTCACCACCCCCCCCCCCCCCCCACCCCCACCCCCCATTTTTTTTTTATTCAAAGTCACACTTTTGCAGCAGAGAACTGTGTTATTGGTAACATAGTGAAATAAAAAATGGGAAGTACTGTGTAGAATGAATGTAGCAATGTGGGTTTTGCTCATTTAAAAGAGAAATGAGCAGTTTTCCCGTAGGAACCCCAGTTTGACCATTCGACCTGAAATGAGCTCGTTGCTGTCAATATTCGTACACGTTTGAATTTATTCATTTCGTTTTTTCATCGTACTACAAAGAAGAAACAAAAGATATTTTTCTTTGTTTACGATTGGAAATATGCATTCTCAAATCGAACGGATTATAACTGGTTTAATAATACAGTTAAATTTTATATTCAACCATGGAAAGATTTGGGCCAAAAGAAAACGTTATGAGTGGAGAAAAGAACGAAACAACGCTACATAGAACAGAATAGAATAGAATAGTATTTTATTTACTGCACAACAATACCCTATAAGGGTTAAAGGCAAGCAAATACAAACATGACATAATACATTATACAATGATATGATACATTATACAATGATATGAAAGTAATTTTATCACCCTTTGATTGAAAAAAAGAGAAAAAAATGTACATACATATACATATATATATATATATATAGCCTTGATGACATGCTATGATATATTACATTCGCTTTTCTTTCTTTTCTTTCTCCGTATACTGCCTCACGCCCTCGCAGGCATTCTAGGCAGGTGGGCGCTGTCGTGCTGAAAGAAAAAGGAAAATATAGGCAGAAGAATAAAGAGGGGATAGTGAGAGGATAAAAGGTGATAGGGTTAAAATAGTTGGTGAGGTAAAAAGGCTTAAAAACAAAAATTAAAAACATCACTTTTGGGACCTAGGGGCGGGAGTGGTGCAGTTTACCAACTTCTTCCTTGGACGCATCAAGGGTTGGCAAACATACGACCGATTCAGGGAGGGCATTCCACTGAACTATGGCTAGTGGAAAGAATGAGTATTTATAGAAGTTTCTGTGGGTGTGAATCTGACGGAAAGTCATTGAGTGGCAATTTTTAGAAGTCCAAGTTTTGGGTTGGATATAGTCTGGGATGGGAATTGCCAAGAGCCCATAGACGATCCGGTAAAACAGGCATAAGCGGGCGTCTGACCTTCTTTGTTCAAGGGTCCGCCATCCTAAGTTTTCTATCATGTATGTGACACTGGACCTATAGTCGTAGTGGTGGTCCATCATGCGGCTCACCGCTGAACTTTTTCTATTTGGAAAATCTTATCCTTTGTATGAGGGTCCCATATGGGAGAGGCATATTCTAGTTTGGGATGTACTAGTGTGTTGTAAGCAGTCTCTCTCACTTTGGGGAGTTTTGTCTTTATGTTTCTCTTGAGGAAGCCCAGTGTACTGTTTGCATTTCCGGTTATTCTGTCTATGTGGGAGTTCCAAGACAGGCCGGAAGAGATGTCAACCCCCAAGTATCTAGCGCTGGTCACAGCCTCCAGGACCTGTTCCACAAGGTATTAATGGGTCTCCTAGAGGCTGTCGCCCTCACCATCTGGCACTTTAAGGGGTTGAACTCCATGTCCCACCCAGACTCCCACCCAGACAGAGTGTCAAGATCCTTCTGAAGCACTTGTCCATCGCTCGGGCTCTCAACCGTCAGGTAAACGGCCGTGTCGTCAGCAAACAGACGGACTTTGGAAGCGATAAGGTCTGGCAAGTCATTTATGTAGATGAGGAATAGAATCGGCCCCAGCACAGAACCCTGGGGCACTCCTGATGTGACTGACTCCTCACCATCTAGGACAACTGACTGCGACCGGTTACCCAGAAAGGCCCTTATCCAGCTAAGTGTTTTTCCTCTGATCCCATATTGGTGGAGCTTCCAAAGGAGTTTGGCGTGATTTACCTTGTATTAATATGAGACGGTGTTTGTACAAAGTCTCCTCAAAGCAGGTAAGAGACACCTTGCACAACAATTCAATTTCACCCACAGATATATAGATGATGTATTGTCTCTGAAAAACACAAAATTTGCAGAGTATTTGGAATTCATCTATCCACGTGAACTTAAAATAAAGGAAACAACGGAGACTGCAGCCTCCTCATCATACTTGGATTGTTATCGCTACATTGACAGTGGAAAGATTACTACTAGGCTTTACGACAAACGATATGACTTCAATTTTCCCATTGTCAACTTTCCATTCCTGAGCAGTTATATCCTTTCTTCGTTTACGTTTCACAGTTAATCCGTTATGCCAGAGCTTGTTCAAATTATCAGGACTTCATGGAGCGTGGGAAAGTGCTCACTACAAAGTTGTTGAGCTAGGGGTATCAAAAAACCAAACTGGTAGCAACACCTAAGAAGTTCTATGGGAGACATCATGATCTGGTCAATCCCTGCAATGTGACAGTTTCCAGAATTAATACAATTATTAAATGTGGCACTTGAAAGCCTGCTAGTTACTCTTTTTTTTTTCATATTTATTTATTTCCAAAGCTGCATTTTTTCTTCAATGAAATCCGTTCAATTTGTACACCCACATTTGTTAGCTACTTTTTTTAGTTTAAACATATTTTATTTTATTTATTTTTTTTTTTTTTTTTTTTTTTTTTTTTTTTTTGTTGTTGTTTTGTTTTTTACGAAAACATGCCTTTTCAAATATACAGAAAATTCACCTCCAAAAACTGAAAATTTTCAGATATAAAACTCTTATATTTCATATTTCCTCCCAAAACACAGACAGTGCTTATTCGTTAGAACGCTGTGAGCAGAAATAAGAAAAATAATGTAAACCCCAGTTTTACTATATAAAGTAGGGTTCATGGGGGTCAATATTATATATATATATAAATTTTTTTTCTATTTATAAGTTATATTTAGTGAGAACCGCAAACCATTACGAAAACGCGCCTATTCAGATATATAGAAAATTTCACCTCAAAAAACTGAATTAGTTTCAGATAAAAAAAACTCTGATATTTTTCATACTTCTTCCCAAAACACTGACCGCGGGTACTCGTCAGAATCGCCTCGGCGAGGCAGTAACGAGCTCGGAGGGGTGGGGGGGGCGGGTGGGGTAACTTCCTATATATGGCATTGTACGGATGTGCGTGCCGAATAGCCCCCCTTTTCAGCACTGGAAGGTATATGAATAGCCCCCTTTTTTCAACAAAAAGTATATGGCCCAATTTTTCTGGATTCCTATGTGAAAGGCCCCATTTTTCTGACATCCTGGTATATGCACATATTTTTCGCTCAGAGATTTATCGAGGCTGCTTATCCTCTTGATATTACATGAATTGACTGTGATATTTGTCTAACAACCAGCAAAAAAATGGGTACAAAAAAATCAAAGGCAGTATATGAATAGGTCAACATTTTGGATGTTCATGAATTGGTCCGTTTTTTCAAAGGCCAGGTATCTGAATGGGGTAGCTTTTGAAATACTAGCTC